>OX401418.1:10135043-10410043 GCA_947846245.1 Cerastoderma edule | reverse complement strand
AGATTCTGAGTGATTTCTGACAAACAAACAACTAAGTCAGGATGTTTTTTTCTAAATCACAAAAATCGAATTCGTTAATGTAGAACCCCTTGCCGCCTTATTGTCATTGACGACTTCGAAGTTGCCTAGAATGTACTAGATGGCACCATTATTTTCAAAATGTTCTGGGAGAGCCAGAGCCCCCTACATCAATCCTGAATCCACATCCATGGAGGGCTAGCTAAGAAAAAGAAGAAAAGTAATTTTAGTTCGATGTATAGGCGAAATTGATACTAGTTCAGATTAAGACACCATTGACATGTTAGCCATACCCGCTAAAACTAATTTTTTATCCTGGAAAACCATTACAAAACCGAAGACTGTTGGTACGGCACTGACGAAGAGGACCCATATGGGACCTGTGTCAGTAACTTACTATAACTTTAACCATTTTGATGCCAGAGGGTGTTCTCGGACACACCTTGCTTGAGTCACATGACAAGAGTGTTGAACCTTGAATCTTGTAGTTCAGCCATTTTCCAACAACATCCAAAGTGCTTTGCCGACTCTTGCCAATAAAGTATTCAATCTTGTATTTTAGCCATTGTGTTCCAACAACGTCCAAGATGCGCGATGCACCAAGATCACGTACGAAGGCTCGCAGTATGATCTATCCCACGACTATCTGTGCCGATGTCGACATAACAGTGAATGTTCCGGCGAGACGCTCCCTTCAGAGAGTACACCGGAAGTCTACCGGACGTGTCAACGAGTGCGCATGAGCAACGCTCTCCCGACATACATCGCAAGGCGAAACAGGCGGCAGCGGGGTCAAAGGAGACATCGATAAATTCGAACGCTGTTGAAAACGTGGTTGACAATTTCTTTTATAACGTCAAAGAAGACATCGATAAATTCGAACGCTGTTGAAAACGTGGTAGACATTTTCTTTTATACAAGCGCCTTTTAGCGTCAAAGAAGAATCGAACGCTATTGAAAACACGGTTGACAATTTATTTGTACAAACGCCTTTTGACGTCAAAGAAGACATCGATTTATTCGATCGCCGTTGAAAACTTGTTTAACATTTCCTTTTTAGATAGTACAAACGCCTTTTAACGCCATCGAAGCATTTAAACATGAAACCAATATTCCAAAATGAGTACATGTATCTATCTAGCTTTAGCAAAGAATCATTTTGTCATACTGATTGCAAAGTGTATCTATCGTACGTGTACATGGTGTTCGTTTTTGTAACATAGTTGTATATTTGTCTTGCATGTTGTCAGCAGCAAAAGAACTCGATACGGTAAATGGTTACATGTACATGTTAACTTTATTCTAACATAATGGATGCGTTGATTGCATTTATGGACAATGGAACCAACTGAGGGGGGGGGGGGGATATTAAATATAACTTACTTATTTAAGAAATGCTAGTCGACTAGTTCATGTAACAGCACATTGAATTATTCTTTTCTTTTAGACATGAGATACCCGAGGTACAAAAAGATAGTAACAAAATATCTCAGTAAGCTAAGTCGTCAACCTACAAATTAGTTCAGACGTAACTCCTTTACGAGTGTTGAATTGTCATATGAAATTTCTTCTCAACCAACACACTTAAGTACTTTCTGTGTGCATGTATCGTGACTTACAAGATTGGTCTTGTCTTTTTTCTATACCAATAAATTCAAAATAAAACTTGTACATTTGATTCTTAAGTTGTATTTCACCTCCTTGTACTTGCTTATATATTTTAGGGAAAAGAAACGTTGTATGCGAAGTCATCAGCCCTGTTTTGATAGAATGGCCCTTTAATCCAATAAAGGAGGTTTACTCTAAGTAACAATGTTTGTCTAACTTTAAGTATGATTCAGTAATATACTATCTGTGACATTGGGTAATAGCACCAAAAGAATACGAGCATTCTCTCCCCTTGTCAGTGTTTTCTGAACTATACCAAAATGAGTCGATATGAATTTGTTTGCTTCAACAGAAGTTTACATCATGTAAAAACAAACAAAAGGTTCTATTGCGATGCCCGGCTCATTATGGATTGGGGAAGGACCCCGATCGGATCTACTCGGCTATTTCCGTGAGCTGTTGAACATCCTTTTAAATCATTTCTTATTATTAATTCATACCAAATGGCGAAATTGTTGTTGTGACATATATAGTTGTTTCCTCAATCAAATTTAATGACTTTTTAGATTTCGCATTTAAGATCTATTTCTAAAAACGAAAGTAAAGAGACGTCATTCTCGCGGTAAACAATTTGGCGTCATCCCTTTTATTTCAGGTGTTTTCATTGGATAAGCCCCATGTGTTCGGATTGGAAGGACCCTTATTTAACTGCCAATGAAAGCCGACCAATAATATAAGGGTAGAACATTCATTCGGCTTCCCAATCGTCAGTCGAGAGATCACCACTCATTAATATCAAAATATACAGCTTTTATAATATGTAGGTGCCTCAATAAAGATTCTCCATTCATGAACACTGTTTGTTAGCAATGCCTTTACATCATATCAACAGTACTGAAGTAGGTTCCAGCAGTATTTATAAGGGTCAACACACTACCAACATTTGAATAATGTTTACATACTACTGTTAACCAACTACTAATGATAACAAAGTAAGAATGTTTACATACTACTGTTAACCCACTACTAATGATAACACAGTAATACTGTTAACCCACTACTAATGATAACACAGTAATACTGTTTACCCACAACTAATGATAACAAAGTAATAATGTTTACATACTACTGTTAACCCACTACTAATGATAACACAGTAATACTGTTAACCAACTACTAATGATAACAAAGTAATAATGTTTACATACTACTGTTAACCCACTACTAATGATAACACAGTAATACTGTTTACCCACAACTAATGATAACACAGTAATCATGATAACACACTTCTTGTATCAACACAGTTCTAATGTTACTGTACAAAAGTTAACACTTTACTAATGCCCAGTTCTAATGTTAACATGGTTCTTACGTTGACACATTTAACTCCCAAATGGGATAACTTACGCGATTTTGCTACACAGCTGAAGCAGAAACCTACACAAACACTCTGTACCAAACATGATGAGGCGTTGATAAAGATTTAAGTCCGATATAAGACAAAAACAAAAAATAAAACATAACACACCATCTGACCTGGTTTATGTAATTTTCTTTAATAATTCAATCAATAAGGATAATCAAATGATGCCAATATATAAATATACTAAAACAGGTGTAAATGTTCAATGACTCTCTAACTATATCAAAAGTATTTTCTACGATTATTTTACATCTATTATCAACACGTTTTATCTATAATATACACTGTGAGCATGTAAAATCATTCCTATTGTGTAAGCTTCAAATGTCCTTTGTGTTATTTGTTTTTATTTAATAAGCAGATATTTAAGGTTTTGGAAAGCAGACAACACAACAATCTATTGTTAGAAAATTATCCATCATTCTAAGGGTTAAGTCTCAAATTTACAACCAATCCAAATTGCAACAGCAAATGCTGCTCTAATTATCAAAATCATGAACATTGTGAAAAGTAGAGAATTTACTCATAAGGGGCAAATTCTTCGGTTGATACATAGGTCATAACACACAAAAAATTACACTTCTAAGTATTAGGGGAAAGTGTGTAATTCAAGATATACACCAAGATGGCCACCAAGATAGATGCCAAGATGGCCACCAAGATAGCTGCCAAGATGGCCACCAAGATAGCTGCCAAGATGGCCATCAAGATAGCTGCCAAGATGGCCGCAAAGATGGCTGCCAAGATGGCCATGAATTATGACAATAAACACCTATGTATCAGTAAAAACTGTAATGTCATCATTATCAGTTATCTAAGGTACATGTGTGGATTTTCATAAACAAGTACTAAATCTTTGTGGAAATGATACATTTTCTATGTGAAATAAATTGCCTTTATCAGTGGAAAAGAACTTACAAAAATAAAAGCCTTCTGGAAATGCTTGTATTTGATTTAAATTTTGGTATATGTAAATTATATGTGTTTATATAACATAGATTATAAATCATACAATTATTCGAGTCTTTCTTACAAAGTATTTAAAAAGCAAAACATGTTACTATAGTATGCCTGCACTCATTAGAGTACTCTTAATAAGACCATTCTAACAAGTACCTTCAGTTTAGGTTAAACTTATTAATTTTACATTGATTGTGAAACAAGTTCTTACAACTAAGATTAATCACTCTTGTTTCTGCTTCCTGAATCAAAACCAGTACTCACGCCGAGTGTTGATTAATGAAAGGTCACAAGGCAGAACCAGTTTTTCACAGGATATGAACCCACGACCCTCGTGTCTGGAGGCCGAAGCTCTACCCCATGAACCCCTGTCCTCCACAGTACCCATAGTATAGGTATAACCAATAAAATAGGGAAGTGTGGTATTGATTCATCTCATCTTGTCTTGTGAATGACAAATTTTACATAAACAACATAACATTGGATGCAGACCATAGGATTCTTGTAGGATTTTGCAAAAAATATTTGTAAACATTGTAATACAGGGGAAAAATTCTTGTTTAAATCTTCGCTTTACTATATGCCAAAATTCATTCTCAGCATTTAATTTCTGATTTCCGATTTCAAAAAGATACTCTTTTCACAATCAATGATAGATCATGGTATAGTACAAAACAGAAAAAAAACAACAGTTTCCCCTCATGAGTTGTGATTGAATTTGATTGTCACAAAAAGATAATTTGCCTCTGAGAGGGAAGTTGGATTCATACTATTGCACTGAACCCTCGTCAAGTATGGTGTATCATAGACAATTGTATCCAATTAAGAAACAATTATAAATATTGGAATAGCTTTCCTATGAAAATGGAAGAATTATCTTATTTCACTCTTGGATAATTCTATGGTATAAATATGCACATGTGTAAACTAAAATAAAAACATCTGCTGCCAAAAACAGCTCATAGGCAAGTTCCATATTGTCACAATCGTTGAAACATATCAATAACAAAAAAGTAAGAATAAAGAATGAGAAACAAAAAAAATGATGATCTTCGTGGTAGACGAAGTTTGAAAAACATATTAATAAAAAGTGATTTTACTCAATATGAGCAATACCTTTTTTGTCTTAACTTTCAGAAACAAATAAAACAATAACAATACAATTTCCTTGAAGTTAATTGGCTGTTTTGCCAACATGACTTATCTTTTAAGTTCAGTCTACTGTAGTCTTCCAACAATGAATAGGTGAAATTGTTTAAAGTGTTTAAAGGCAGAGAGAGACTAGGGAACCGTTTTCCTAAACATTATTTGCTTAAAGTTTACGCAAGTTCAACACCACATTCCCTTTTTTTTTTCAAAGTTGGGCTGAGCAATATTGCAAAGTAACACATTATTGGAAGCGTCTCTTTGAGATGCTTCGATTGACGTGTCACATTGCAAGCGTGTTACATTGCAATACCCAAAAAGGACTTATATTTAATCCATTACCAAACAATAACGACCAGCTTGTTGCAGACCAATCTGGAAAACATTGTGGAAAAAGGAGAAATTGCTTGTTAAGAGCAATTTCTCCTTTTACCACAATTTTTTCTGCCCTATCAAGAAGACTGTTTTTCAATTTCATAACATTTTGAAATGTTGTCTGCAAACTCTTTCAATTTGTGACAGTAAAATATTTGGCGTTTGGTAAAGGGTTAAGATACCTTCCATGTTTACAAGTTTTGAATTGCTGCAATAGATTAGTTTAGTTTAGTAAAAACTGTACCCAGGTCTGTAAATGCGACATACAATAGCCTGCCTACCTATACCTCACAGTGACTACATCTTAATCATTTGACCTTTGACTTTTCACCTTTTCTTGTGTATGGGATTTTATAACTTGTCTAAATTAGATGCAAGAACAGACAACTTTAACCTTTTACAAAACACCAAATTCTAGACTGTCCCAAATTGAAAGAATTAGCAGATGGCATTTCAAAATGAGATGAAATTCAAAAACAATCTCCTGATAGGGCAGAAAACATTGTGGGAAAAGGAGAAATTGCTCATTAAGAATTTGGCATTTGGTGAAGGGCTAAAGCTGCAAAGACACAGACAGGATAAAACAATGTTGCCCTAATTTATCAATGGTCGGGTGATTACATAATTCATAATTAATCTCACTAACATTCCGTGCTACACATTTTGCGTAGGAATCAGTTTGATCCGTTTAATAATATCAGCACGACATAAAGGACACTGGGTTACTCCGCTGGAACAGTTCATACACGTACACACGTGGCCGCAGTTCAGAAATACAATCTCCGACTGAAATGAAAATGGAAATGGAAAATTAAAGATAAATTCAGTTTTTTCAACACATTCTCTGCGCAAAATTTGGAAGAGACAACAGAGATAAGTTTATTGCAATAAAAGTGAAATTTGGCCCTCATCTCTTGATAATTACTAATCTGCCGAGTCAAATTTATGTTCATTAAACACCATAATGAACAGTGATTCATTAAGTGGAAAATTAGTCTTAAACCAGTTCCGTCACTGTAAGTATCAAAGGGAGATAATACAAAACACATACCACACTATCTAGACAGATGGAACATTCAGAGTTTAGTCCCCTGGCAGTCACAGATGTCTGTCTCAAGGTTTCTGCTTCCTCAATAGGGGGTGCTGTGGGTTGTGGCATGGATGTAGCTCCCTCCTGAAAGATATGAAGATTTGATAATTATTATCTTATGGGGTTTAAGGTAATCAAACGTAATCATGAGTGAAAGCAGTCAGCAGCTTGTAAATAGTGTTGTGCTATTGCTTTTGACGAAATATCTGAGGAATCAGTGGAAGTACTAACCAGAATAATCGGACTGAAACTCTGTTAAAAATGGTCTGAATATCAATTAAATCCAAGTTAGTCATCACACAAGTTTGTCAGCTGATCTTAAGATCATGTGAGACAATTAACATGACAAAATTTAATAAGAAAACCATGGGACTATATTCTTCTTTCCGTATTCATGTTTAATATGTGAAAAAGACTTGAATCATAATCATAATGATCATGAAACAGTTTAATTATGCCTTAACCCTTAAAGTGCTGGAAATGACTTCATGCATATGGAAACTGGATAGATCCAGACCATCCGCCAAGTAAATTGGCGGCTGGCATGTGATCTAACATTATGCTACTCTGAGTATCTTTCTTCATCAAAATTAAGCAGATATTAAAGGTTTTGTAAAGCAGACAACACAAAAATCTATTTTTAGAAAATTACCGTTCATTCTAAGGGTCAAACTACTTCAGCCAAGCAACCTTTTATCCTGTTTCATAGAAAATAATCATTTTAGAAAATAAGTAACAGCTATTGTGAAATAAAAAGAATTACTAATAGCAAGTAATTTTTTCTCACTATAGTTTCTTGAGTTTTCTACTACGGATGCATCAAAGTATGAAAACATATCACTGAAAGGGTAAAATCAAAATGCAAGTTACCGGCTCTGTTGGTTTATCAAGTTCAACAGTTTTGCTTGTGCCATTCTTGTAAGCTTCTACATTGCGCAATATATCTTTCCTGATTCCAAGTTCATGTACTCCCATCTGAAAAGGAAATGGTAAAAGAAATCAAAGCACTGAATTGTTTCAAAACTAAATTATTTCATTCCCATGTACAAGATATTGTTAGTTAAGGTAATTTTTTTGCTCAGCATAATTACTTGTAAATTTAGGCGAAGATAGAAAATAAACACAGGGTCCTGGGTTTCCTGCCATTAAGTGGGTGTCTAAGAACTGGTGGCTGTGGTTAGAGCACCACCAGTACCTCTCTTTTTCGTGTCCTTAGTATCCTAAGGCAAAACTCTTCAAAGCCCTTGTCTAGTACTAGTTAATTCAGGGAAAGCGTTACATAACTGATAAATTGATAAAATGGCGTTAAACCCCAATTAACAAACAAACAAAGTTAACAGTCCAGAATTTACCAGACTACAAGCAGGCAATCATATTTACATTCATACAAACATAACACTTGCAAACTCATACCCTCATACCCACATATGCATAGACACCAACGCTCACAAATAATCAGACGCAATAGCAGTAAATTGGTTTATTTGAATAAGGTTTTAATCAATTGAGACTTGTTCACATTGGAAGCAATTGAATTCAACTATAATTATTCAAAAGTATAAAATCGCAATACCCTTATATTGAGTGGAGGCTCATATGATGAAAGGAGAAATTGCTATAAAACAACAACTTATTTGTCACAATAGCTTCTTATATATCTTCTATTAATGCATATAAAAACAAGTTTACAATAGGGAAGGATAATTTTTACTTGAGTATTATCACATACTTCTCACAGGTGTACAATGTGAGGGTTCGTGCAAGACGTCTGTAATGATCTTACTTTACAGTCTTGCACTAAACCCTTGTATTGAATATCCTTAAGGTAAAGTGAAGAAAAACTAAAACGATACAGCATTGTCGACCATTCTACCAACCCACCTGCTTCAAATCGTCTTCATTCATCTGCATAAGTGTCTCACTGCTGATTCTGTGCCTTGCAAACACAGGCAGATAATCGTGAGCATTGGATTTTTCCAGAATCTTAATCACACATATCTCAAGGTTCTTTTCCTGTAAGATAAAAATAGTTTAAGTTTCATGATGTGTTCCCTCCATGTGGGATTGAGATTGGCCCAAATTGAAAGCATCAGCAGAAAATAATTGTTGATATCAAAATACAACAGTTACACTTAGATATTTGGAAGAAATCATAATGGCAACAGGTAAAATATACTCACTACAAGCAATTTGAGGTATTGAAAAGGAATCATTGTAGGATCATGAAATATTACTGTTTCAAGCAATTTATTATATGTTTCTTTGCAAGAGTTACATACCCTGTTTATAAGTAAATACAGTTGGTTTATAAGAGTTACATACCCTGTCTATAAATGACTGCGGTTTCTGGTCCATTAAGCGTTGGAACTGGACAAGCCAGTAGTCTGCCTGACCATCAAGCTTTTGTTGCTCCATCTCCTCCTATTTTAAACAAAGATGTGAGTTTGAGAAAATCCAAATATCTGCTTTTACCTAGCACAGTCAGTTATTCTTATAATAAACAAAGGTGTGAGCTTCAGAACATCCAATAAATATCTGCTTTTACATAATACAGTCAATTCTTCCTATAATAAATGAAGGTGTGTGTTTGAGGATATCCAATAAATATCTGCCTTTACCTAATACAGTCAATCTTACTTTCAAAGACTATAGTAACTGTTGATCTATAAATAGGCAAGAATGCAGGTAACCTTTCCTACAATCTGTGACATGAACAATATTTCGTTTATTATTGGATTATGTTAGGTCCAGATATTGTTTACTGTACTAAGCCTTCAAGATGACTTTATCATGGCACAAGGATAACCAAAACCTGAATCATTTTTAATCTTTGTCTCTGGTAGAACTTAATTGGCGAATTTGGTTTTGGTCAAAGCATTAATTGCAGCCACTCAACCCATAAGCCCTAATCGTAAATCTTTAAATTAACTGCTATGACTTACAAGGCGTTTCCTCAATTCTGATAATCGCCTGTCCTGTTCTACCATTAACTGTGATAACAGCTCAATCAGGGCTATTCTCTTCTCCGCTAGTCGATTCTAAAATAGAAATACATGATTATTGAATCCAATTCTTGTGAACAAACTTTGTTTGAATCAGCTAAACCCTGTGTTTAAGATTTCCTTGATATATACCATCTTTTCTCAGACTTACTCTAGGGCTATGAAGTGTCTTGTTAAGACAACTCCTCTGAGGTGATGCTGGTGGAGATTAAACCCAGGATCCCTGAGTAATAATTCAAATACCTTAGCTAAAAAAAGACCAAGCATCTAAATGATCCCAGATCCACACTAACACATCAAGTCTCTAGATGCTATATCCAGCAGTTAAAATTTCACCAAACTTACAGGCAAACATGTTTTTTTTTAGTTCTATATACCGGTAATGGGTGAATTGGCAGTCATTCAGGAAATCATTAAAATTCACACAATGATTCATACTTGTAGAATAAAGCTTAGAGCATTTTTGTTGCTCAGTATGGCGGATACAGCTGTTGTTTTAGATAAAAAGAATTTGAAACAGTTTGGGGTATTCATATTTACCATTTCATCCTCTGTCCGTTGCCCCCTCTTTTCTATCTCAATGACCGTCAGGTTTGCTAACTCTTCCTGGATGAGGCTAATCTGGTTGGTTATACGTTTATGCTTCACATCCTTCTGAAGCTGGAGTGCTTCAAATGCTTCCTTCTGTAACAACTCCTGTAACATATAATGGTGGGTAATAAACTGTATTAACACAACATTGATTTGTCCACATTATATATTTTCTAACGCTTGTACTTTTCATTTTTATTGTTTTCTCTGCACAATATGTGGAGGGAAGTGGTTAAGAGGTAGAGTGTCGGCCACTGGAGGGTCATGAGGCATGTTCCACCTTGCCACCATTTTTTTTTGCATATTTCAGAATAATACCAAAACCCTGCTGCCAAAAAACAAAAATATTTCCTTGAATCTAATCTGCACAATGCAAACAAAGAAATCGCCTAATCATGATTCAGAAAGGGAAGATAACTTAATAACGTCATATGTCAAAAAATCGAATAATATACCTGCTTAGCTAGATCACCCAGTAACGCAGTCAGATTTTTATCATTTGAGGCGAGCACACTCTGTATTTGAGCTGAAGACATCATCTCGTCGCTGTGAAATAACATGTCAGAAAGGTCATTATACGTAAAGGTCATTTCAAAATTGGCTTGACAGAAGTTTAGCCAGCCACACTTAAGGTAGAATAACCATAATCCTCCATTTTGAAACTCTTTTTTTTTTTTTCATCAGATTACTTCGGTCATTCTTGGTATACATCAATAGTTATTGGTGTAGAAACTATTTGCTTCAAACCAAAAACTTTCCGGCCATGACTGATGTATGTGTACATGGAACAACCAAAGTAATCCATTAAAAGAATTGGTTTCAAAATGGCGGATTATGGGTATTCTCCATTTAACCATTTCGGTTATATGGGATAACAAGATGATTATAAAACTTAATAAAGAAAAAAGGTTACCCATGACCACTCTAAGTCAATTCCAACATTAAAATCTTCTACAGACTCAAAAAATGATTTCTTATCAATAATCTCTCCTGGAGTTTTCATACTGCGTAAACAACTTTTCAGTTATGTTACAACTTTCCTTTTTCTCCTGTACCAGGCTAGGGCTCTGAAGTGCATTGCCAAAGGACACTCTAATGTAACATGATGTATTGGCAGGGCTTGAACCCCATACCCCCTAATTCTAAATCTACCACCTTAACCTCTGGTCCCTGCAGGACCCTGTTATAATCTCTCCTAAGTAATTATGTTTCTAAAACATAGAAAGAAACATCATTGTTAAACGTAAAGATTTTTGCTGGTCTATGCTCTTTTAATTAATGCTTACTTTGTACTTCTTGTGGGTTTACAAATACATATTCATCAAAAAATCATACAAAAATATAATACATACTCTTCCAAAGCACGGTGTAAGCTATGTTCTTTTTCATTGGTGAAGTTCTGCCTTAGAGTTTCAAATGTTTCTGCATCTTGTAAACTTCTTTCCATTGCATCTGTAAAAGACATATTGTGTTTTTTGAGAAATTCTTCTCACTACAAACAATCTTTATTAGCTAATTCTTCCATATAAGATTCTGTAACTTGTTTAACATTCAATAGAAGACATTCACAATAAATAAGAATAATGCCTTTAAGTGACATTGAGTAGAAAACATTGTGACAAGAGATTCATATATCTTTTTTGAAAGACACTTCTTAAAGCCTTTACATCATCTGTCTTTAAACAGCACTTTATAGAGTAAATTTTAGATAAAAACACTAACAGCATTTCAATAGTCAACAAAATTTGGGATGTTAGATTATTCAATTTTCTCCATAGCACCATAAAATAAAGTCCAAAAAAATGAAGACTTAGCTTCAGTTGGAATCAAGTTATTTGAAATAAGAATTGGTTAACCTTTGCAAATTGAAAACTTTCATAAAACAAACATGCATAAAAGACTTGGTATAGCCATTTTTTGCATTCATATATATAAAAATCCCTAAAAAATAGTAAGCCATTCATTAAAGAGTGAAAAACTATTAAAGACATGCATGTAGCCCTCCAACAAATTGAACTATGGCTTAGCCATTTATTTCTCATCGACTAATTCTAATACATATTAACGTAGTAATTCAAGAAACAATTGTGGCAAAAGAAGAAAGTGTTTCATACAGGTTTGAATTAAATAAATTTGATTTAACCCTTTCCCAAACAACAAATTTTTGACTGTCCCAAATTGAAAGAATTTGCAGACGACATTTCAAAATGTGATGAAATTGGAAAATAATCTTCTGATAGGACAGAAAACATTGTGGGAAAAGGAGAAATTGCTCGTCACGAGCAATTTCTCCTTTTCCCACAATGTTTTCTGAAGTTGTCTGCAGCAAAGTGGTCAAATGTTGCTATTGTTTGGAAAAGGGTTAACCCAACATCATAAGTAAAATATCATATTACATACTATGTAGAAGTCAATTGTTAATTCAAACCCTAAACCCTTACTGTGCTGGAACCTTTTATATCCTTATGCAAACAGGTTGGATCAAGGCCAGCGGCCAAGTAAACTGGCGGCTAGCCTGTGATCTTACCTGTTTGCTTCTCTGAATATCTTTCCTCAACAGAATTACGCAGATATCTAAGGTTTTGGAAAGCAGACGACACAAAGATCTATTTTCAAAAAATCATCCAGCATTCTAAGGGTTAAAACAATTCAGCATTAGAGGCTTGGCTGAAAGGAACTCTGAGGCTGTAAACTCAACACTTATATTCTTCATTAAAGAAATATACTTACTAAGTACTTCTCTCCGTCTTAAGTTTTGAATTTGCTCCCAATTTACTTCAAACAATTTGTTTTCTTTTATCCTGCAATAACAGAAAAAGATAAATGCTTGTTTACATCTCAATTACCAAAGACAGAGGTGCAGTGATAGAGCGTGGGCCTCTCATACTGAGGGTCCAGAGTTCGAATCCCAGTTTGGTGAGGTGAAATTTGCCAGGACTAAACCACAAATTGGCCCCAGTACTGGTTAAGCATACAAGAAGCAGTCATCGAGAGTGACCTTGATAAGGTTCAAGCTTCTGTCACAATCGATCTTAAATAAATAAGGTTAAACTTATTACCAAAGACTAAATAGCTCTGGTGGCATTACGAGTCATCATACCAGGGTCTGGAGTTTAACACAAGGTATATCCTTTGATTCAAATGTTTAATTGGTTGCAAAAGTATTTCTTGACACCATTTAGCAATTATGCTCAAAGAAGAATGCAGTCAAGACTTGAAAACGTTTCAATCAATACTTACAAAACTATGTGATATAAACCACATATCAACCACAATGAAATATACAAATTTACAGAAAATATAGGATGACAGAAAACACAATAAGCCCCGTATACAACACACCTACAAGCTAATTGAGTGACTGCAATATGCAAATTTAGTTGAAAGGATAAAATGAAGATGCAAAGAAAATCCAGATTAAGTTTGCTAAATGTGTGCCAAAACATGTATATCTGATGACAACAGGTTTACAAATACAATTCTTAATCCTGAGAAAAAATAAAATTGTTTAATTGGATTAACCATATTTAAATGCCAATCATATTGATACTGTTACATTCAAGTATGACATGAAACTGTACTGATTTATGTATATCAGCAAAAGCTACATGCTATAAGTTCTAACTACATAAAATCAGACATCCCCTTTTGTTATAAATCAGTTCATTATAATGTTTATAATGATGCAGTCTCACCTTTCCTGTTCAATTTCATCAAGAAGTTGTTCTGTCTTTCTAGCCTTTGCATTCATGTCAAGCAGCGTCTTTATTAAATCATCCGCACCTTTCTCCACTATAATATCAAACAAATATATTTCAGACAGCATGTAAGCAATGCTGGCAAATACACAGTAACTCACTTTGCAGTGACACAAATGTATAAAACAGGGTTTCTGGTTTTGATTGGTTGAATTGGGTTGTCTTTGTTTATATAGGGTTTTACATCGGGTAAACAATATTTTAGTTATGGTGCAATGCCAGTCTCTTAAAGATAGAGGAAGATCCCCATACTCAACTGCCAAGGATGAGTGGTGATCACCTGGTTAGAAAAATCATGTGAAACATTAAAATACTGCCATTTATCCAATACTAGCAAAGTGAACATTCAAAATTAAGAATTTCTTGGGTTTTATTGGTTCCAAACATTTCTCAACTGACCTTGTTTTATTGCTACATGTAAACAAACCCTATAGTATTCACTCTTTTAAAAACATCATGTGAATGTGTTGCAGTCTCAATTCCTCTTTAAAAGGGAAATTAAGTATTTTTTAATTAATTTTCAATTATTCTAAAACAAACACATTTTAAGTGTAAATGAGTGTAATTATGGCTTTAAATATTTGCTACATTTTGATGAGAAAATATATTCAGAGAAACAAACAGGTTAGATCACAGGTCATCTGCCAATTTACTTGCCAATCCTCTCCAGGCCTTTTAAGCACTGTTGGGCCCCAGCGACTGGTTTTCAAAATAAGCAATCCCCCAGTGCCTTAATTTGAATCCATTGTGCTCAAGCTTTGTACACAGTGTTTTAAATTTGTACTGTTGACAGTCTTCTTGCTTCTGAAATGGTTTGATATATTTGATTTGGTTAAAAAACAGTAGCTTTTGTCTTAGTAACTAATCATTTTTTGGATGCAAATTAAAAAAGAAATTGACAGGGAAAGGGGGTACCCGCAATTTTGCAGAACAACCCCTCCCCTGCATCAAGCAACCCAGCGCCTGAAAAAATCGTGGGAAGACCATCAATCAAATGATCGTAAACAACCCTCTAAGAAACAAACCTGCTTGTAAGTCTTCCACCAGTTTTAATCGCCCAAGCTCCTTCTCATGGGCGAGTTTGCCGAGCTCCTCACCGATCTTTGATTCCTCGGCCGTGATGATGCCCAGCATTTGTTCCCGGTTCATCTGCGACATGAGAGCCAGCTGTGCCTGTTCCTCCTGGTGCTCCATAAACCTCCGCTCAAGTTCGATCCTCTCCAACCGCTTTTTGTCCTGTGTTTAATATAGAGGTGTTAGAACATATCGTTGAAATCTTTATAGATATAGAAGTGATAATTTCTATAGACAAAAGTGCTCCACAAAACCCCGCTCAAGTTTGATCCTTTCCAAGCGCTTTTTGTCCTGTGTTTTTAATAGGTGTTAAAACATATTATAGAAATCTGTGTAAATAAAGAAGTGATATAGAAGTGTCCACCGCACTTCTATATCACTTCTTTATCTATACAGATCTCTATAAACAAAAGTGCTCCATAAACCTCTGCTCAAGTTTGATCCTCTCCAACCACTTTTTGTCCTGTGTTCAGTTTGTTTGTTAGTAAGATAGGACTTTGCATCACATCAACAGTATTTAAGCTCTATTGCAATTACAGGCTTATAAATGATGGAGGAAAAGCCCTACCTCAACTGCCCTTAATACTAATTGTGCAGAACAGGTATGGCGAATTCCAAAGGTGTAATACCATATTAAGTTGATGTTTTTATTCTAATTAAAAAAAA
This sequence comes from Cerastoderma edule, assembly GCA_947846245.1. Lineage (NCBI taxonomy): Eukaryota > Metazoa > Mollusca > Bivalvia > Cardiida > Cardiidae > Cerastoderma > Cerastoderma edule. Next base: position 10,394,329 of record OX401418.1, on the reverse strand, counting down.
AAAACCATCAATATTTGAACGACTAACAAATCCATCTTGGCTACATTAAAATAACCATATATGGGATAAACGAGAAGTTTATTTAAGCTAAGTGTTTTTAAGAATGTTTAAACCAAAAAAGGAAATGATTGCTTATAACTTGTATGAACTTACCATCATGCTATTATACCCATCAATACTTTTCTGAAAATAGACATGTATCGATTAACTCTAATCTTACATATAAAAAAAAAACTTCCTAGTGTAACTAAATATGATAATGATAAACAACAACTGAGGGGAAGATACAATAATAATCAAAATCATTTTGTACAAACAATGGTCCCAAGACATTAACAATTGACCTATATACTTGATGATCAATTTTCTAGACCTGACTTAACTGTTTAGAAGTTGCATCTCAATTAATTCCCTTTAAGCGAGGTGAAAATATTTGAGATTAGCCCACAAATTGGTGCTAGTACTGGTTAAGTATCTAGGAAGCAGTCATCGAAAGTTAATCTAATAAGCTTTAAGCTTCCGCACAATCAATGTAAAATAAATAAGTTTATACTAATTGATATATAGTACTGACACATAAAACTGACAAAAACAAAAATTCAACAGCCACTGAGACACAAAAAATGTAAGAGTAAGCTTAATAATTTCATTCAAATTTGTGAGAATTTATCTATTTATATGGGGTTTTACAGCACGTCAACATTATTTCAGTTATGTTAAGACACCCAACTCTTACTAATAGAGGAAGACCCCAGACTCAACTGCCACTAAGGTCTGGTCAAGTCAAGTAGAACCATCAGCATTCAGTAAGTCATTCTGGAAAATGCCTCTAGTGAAAATCCAAATGCCTTCACAGGAATTTGAACCCATGTGAAGAGGGGTCATGTGATTTTCAAGCTCTGTACTCTTACCACTAGGGCATGGAGGCCCCCAAGTTTGTGAGAATAAAAAATCATATATATTTAAATATCTTGCAATGTACAGCAAGCTATTAGTTTCAAAGACACATGCGGACAGACACACTGAGCTACAAGACTGATTCTAACGTTTCCCCTTTCAACTTAATTTGTGAAATATAGCAACTTTTCTCTGGTATGTTTTCCTACCTGCAAATTTTCCTCTTCCACAAAAGATTTACTAGTGGGACTTGATGGGTCAAATTTAGGGGCATCGAGAATATTCAGTAGAAAGTTAGAAGGCGGTAGATACTCCAAACCACATTCTGTAGATAAAAATCATAAAGAAAGCATATAAAACAAAGGAAGTTAACCTATTCAACCCATTACCAAACAATAAGCACATTTGACCAGTTTGTTGCTGACGCCTTTTGAAAACATTGTAGGAAAAGGAGAAATTGCTCTTAACGAGCAATTTCTCCTTTTCCCACAATGTTTTCTGCCCTATAAGAAGACAGTTTTTCACATTTTGAAATGTTGTCTGCAAACTCTTTCAGTTATGGATAGTCGAAAATTTGGTGTTTGGTAAAGATTTAAGCCAGAGTATTGGCGTAAAATCTGCAAAACTGTGTTAAATGAGTTATTGATGAGCAAACACTAAAGTGAAACATTGAAAAGCAAAATACAGGTATGACTTTGTAACATCCCATCAAATTTCAACAATGCTACTTTCATGCATTATAGATTCCTCAATTTACGGCTATGTTTACATTAAAATGCTCATTATAACACTGAAGCACATTGGGAAAAAGAAAAAACATGTCTTTCCAAGTGTATTTGATAGAATTTTCAGTGTAAAAGTCTCGTTTGCTTCTGTAACAAATAACTTCAAGATTGTAGTCTATTGGAAATATCAGGGTCAATAATTTTATAAAATAATAAATTACAATCTATCTTTTATAACAGATAATAATATTCCAGATCCATCAAAAACACTGATTTTTCTAATCCCTTGATACGAGTCATGCTGCATATCTTATGTAAGGAAGTCTTAGGGACCACAATGGAAATAAAGAGATTTTTAACTTTTTTTGTGTTATCCTTGATATTGATCTAATTCTGGCATGTTTCATAACACAATCATTTAAATTTCATTATGTTAATCAATGAACTCCCTATTCTAAATGTATGGGTTGTTAATTATTGACTTGTTACTCAATATTGAAACAAATCTATCTTTATCCATCTATCTATGTCTACGTGTTGCTCAATATTGAAATAAATCTATTTTTTATCTATCTATCTATGTCTACTTGTTACTCAATATTGAAATAAATCTATCTATAATCTATCCAAGTATACCTACCTGAGCATAAAAACTTCATAATAGCCTGGGTTCCTGAGGTACAAACACCTGTAAAACATTAATATAACCAATTAACACACAGTGACAGAAACATTTGCAGACAGTTTTTTCATACATTCCTGTGGAAAGAGAAATGATCTTAAAGTTAATGAACAAGTGCAACTCAAATTTAAAAGACAAAAGCTCAAAATAATGAAGGATTTGACATTTATATATTTTTCATACTTTTAAACCATTTGCAGACAACATTTTCAAATGTGATGAAATTGAAAAATAATCTTCTGATAGGGCAGAAAACATTGTGGGAAAAGGGGAAACTGGTCAATAACAGCAATTTCTCATTTTCCCACCATGTTTTCCAAAGTCATCTGCAGCAAACTGGTCAAATGTCGTTATTGTTTGGTAATGGGTTAAACCCATGCAAAGAAGGGCCATGTGGTTTCAAGTTTTGTCCTTTCACCACTAGGCCACAAAGGCACCTTATCCTCTGAGACAGTTTCCTTACAGAATTAATATATGAGATATAGGCCATGAGCCAAGAACACTTTTGCTCCCACCCCCCAGGGGGAATTTTGAAGGTTATGTTTTTCTTGAACCTTGGGCTATAGGGCATAAGCAGACGAAAGATTTTTTGATTTTAACAAGCTTGGTGGAGAACCAGTAGATGATGTTTCATACCAAATATCAAAGCCTTATGGCTCCAGAGGAGAAGCTTTTTAAATCTTTTGCTACATTAGGCTATTTTAAACTGATAAGCCCAAAGGGCGGGGCCATTTAAGGCCCAAAGGTCATCATCTTATCAAAATTTGAAGAGGACTTATAGATGATGCTACATACCAAAAATCAGAGCTCTAGGTCAAATGAATCTTAAGAAACCAAGATGTTTAAACCTCTTTATACATTATCAAGGCAATGTAAAACTGATAAGCCCCTAGGGCGGGGCCATTTTTGGCCCAGCGGTCATAATTTTAACAAACCTGGTAGTGGACCAGTATACAATGTTACATACCAAATATCAAAGCTCTAGGACTTCAAGATCGAGAGGAAAGTATTTTTAAAGATTTTCTCATATAGGCTATAATTTACAGGACCTTTTCTGGCTCAAGGTCTAATAGAGATTAAGTGAGTAAGGAAAGTGAAAACAGAAGAATTACAGTACCAATTGAGGGGTAGCTCATCTCAAGAGCGTCTAGATTGATGGTCTCTAAGGTCCGCACTTTACACAGGTCCCTGGGTAACATCAGAACTTGGTTGTTCCGAATGTCCAACATCCGCAAACTCTTCATCTCGCATAGGCTGTGTGGCAATTCCTTTATCTTGTTTTCTGAATAGACACCAAAAATAATTATTCATCATTACTAAAAATTTAATAGGTTGTTTGGATGGAATTCAATGACATTTTCAGCAACTTCTAAGTAATATCACAGCATTGATTCACAGTCAAGGGATATTGTCATTTTCTACACATATTATGGTTTACAAAAATTAATGTATGGGGTCTAAAGCATTAAAAATTATGGTCAAATAGTGCTGTTTTATCATAAGTGGCCATAGGTAATGGATGGGGTACTTTTTCTCTACAAACTCTTATAATAGTTCTAAGAGACCACTTATGCTGTTGTAAAGGCTCATCAAGTACAATGAAAGCTTTTGCAGCTTTATCTTATCACTGTGTGAAACAATGCCAAAATATGGGATTAGATTACTGGTCATGAATAAAAGTAATTGCAGTGTGTAAAATGGCATTTCTGGTGAAATCGTTGCTCTATTACAAGCAGTTCTTTTTCTTTTTTGGAAGTTTGAGAAGATTATTATTTCAGATGTGTAAAAAGTATCAATACATAGCAACAAGAATAGCCTTCCTAACACATGTATACATTTTAACTCATCTGTTAGGTTGGAATGGGATTCATCATCATTTTCAATAGTATTTCAGTCATATCACGTGAGACTGCACAGCTACCCATGCTCTTCACAAGCTGCTGACAACTATCCCACATGAAAATGAATGGTCATTGGCAAAAAACAATTAATCACCTCATCAACAGTAGGCAGCTAAAGAAAAAAGAATCAGTAATTGGTCAATGCAAGTACAGTCTAACTTGTGTTAAGCAGCCACCCTTTTAAGCAGCCAACCTGCCTTAAACAGTCACTACAGAAAGACCCATTGTTAGATTTATAGTGTACATCAATTTGTGTTAAGCAGCCAACCAGTCTTAAACAGCCAATTTACTCTGTCCCATGGGCTGGCCTCTTAACACAAGTTTGACTGTAATATCTGCTTTAATCACCATTGTTTCTATTCAACAATACCATTGAGCAACTTTTCATGCCCTTATATTATCATTTGATGTTGTTTACAAATGAGACCCATAACAAAACCCAAACATATGAAAGGTTGTTACCTTTAACATTGAGCGTCTGTAAGTGAGTAAGGCGACCTAGCGTGGAGGGAAGTTTGGTCAGCTTGTTGTTCTCCAGATTAAGAACCTGAAAAAACAACAACAATGAAATAAAACAACACATATCAATGAAGTTAACCCTAAGAATGCTGGGTTATTTTCTAAAAAATAGATTTTTGACTCATCTGATTTGCAAACCTTAAATATCTGCTAAATTTTGGGATGAGGAAAGAAACTAAGAGAATTAATCAGGTTAGATCACAGGCCAGATGCAGCAGGCCTATAATCTAACCTGTTTGCATAAGCATAAATTCTGTTCCAGCACTTTAAGGGTTAAGTTTATTTGTAAATAAATGCCACAGCAAATATATAAAATTACAGTCAAACCTTAAAAGGGTCCACATACAGGAAATACTAACTATGTATTTCATCATGAGATAATTAACCCTTAGAATGCTGGGTAGTTTTCTAAAAAATGATTTTTGTTTCCCTGCTTTCCAAAACCATAGATGTCTGCTTAATTTTGATGAGGAAAGATACTCAGAGTATCAAACAGGTTAGATCACATGATAGCCGCCAATTTACTTGGAAGCTGGCCTGGAACTATGGAAACCAAAATGCCATCACCAGGATTTGAACCAGCGCAAAGAGAGGTCGTGTGATTTCAAGTTCTAACCACTTGGCCACAAAGACCCCTCAATAAGGTTCTAATTGATTAGTTTATATAAATTCATAACTCCTGAGTGATTCTAAATAAACATCAACCATAAATCCTTTCTTTTTTATGTTTCTTTCAAAGGTCCAAGCTAGGGGGAAAGCAAAATCATCCACATGGAGTTTTTCCATGGTTTCTTCAAACTTAAGACCTCAATTGTTATCATTCATACCTGTAAGCCTGTGAGACTGCCAATCTCATCTGGTAGCGCTTTCAGTTCATTGTTGTGACAATCCAGTACCTACAAAATATAGAATCCATATATAAGATATATAATATAAGATCCAGTAAATAAAGATTAAACTTTTTGGTTATAATGGGCATTTGTGACAGGTCCAGATTAAAAAACAAAATAACACAAATAACAATTGTGAACTATAAGAAATAAATTTCAATGAGTGATGTTAATTACTAAAGTATGCCAATGGATTGACCAAACTTGACCAGCCCTTTTGGAAATTCAACCTTGGGGGTCTTCATCCTTAAAAAATGAGCCAGGCATAGTAATTAAAATTGAAAGACAATTGATACAGGCCTGCTATGCTGGGTGTACTGCCTTGCCTGAACTCATTTTTTCTAGGCTGGAGTGTGTGTACTTAAAGGCCATTCAACATGATTACTCATGTTTTTATCACCTTATTTTCAGACAAACATTTCTTCAACCTGCAAAGTACACTTTATTTTCATCTGGGCTTTATGCTGATAATCTCAATCAATCTGGCGAATAATAAATGTCTTTTAATTTTGTAGGAGTTAATTATAAAGACAACAATTTTGAAGTAAAACAGAGCGAGGTGCTGATTGGATGAGAAATAGAGTCTGAACCAATCAATGCCTTTGTAAGTTCTTATCATAGACTCAATGAAAACATCAACCTCAGAAGTATAGGGACTAACGCGATATTGACAAACATAATAAAGGACTTTTTATCATGATCATCGTGGCTGCTCAAAATTGGAAAAAAATGTATGCCTGTTGATACAATGTAAAACCCTAACAAACTAAAAACCCAAAACAAATCAGACAGAATGTGGCACAAGCTCGGATTCAAACTAGGACCTATCCTAGTCAAAATAATTTGACCTGTTCTGGACATATTAAGAAGATTTTGCATCGGGCAATATCTCCAGTCATGCCAAACTTTTGAACCATTCATTCAATGTTGAGCTGTTGCGACCAAACTTTTGTTGTAACCTTTGAACACTCATTTGTCCAATATTAAGGTTAAATATCAAATGATCATTACTCACAGTTGTAAATTGGGTCTTACCTAATCAATCCATGCACCTAACATGTTAGTATTCCACATGTTTTTCTTTTGTAAGAACGGTTTAATTGACACTAGGTGACCATTTTCTGCTTGCCTCGCTTCCGTTAAAACAACAAAAACAAAATGGCTTGACATCCGAAAACCAAATATATTTGACACAATTTAGCAGATTTTTGTTGTTTTACTGCAATTAATGCTACTATTTGATTGTAAGTAACATTATTTTACATATCTTGTTTTATTAATTGACTTTTGTGCTTTAAAATTAAAAAAAATGTGATTTTGGTAATTTCGTCCACTATTTTCGTCCTTTCTAATTTTGAATGAATGGTGTTTTAAGGTACATAGTAAGCCAAGGTCCCAAATTTCGATGTCAGATTTCTCCATCAGAAAATTAACAGCAATTTTCACGTCAAATTAATTTGACTAGGACCTATTCTTTAGTGTTAATTACCACTTATTGTGCTAATTGCCACTTACTCGTAATGAGGTCATCCTACCCAGGTCTGCAGCAGGTGAGAGAGTTGATAACCAATTGTCATGCATCAACAACACCTGGAAATGAAAGGTATAAATCATCTAACCCTTAGAATGCTGGGTAATTCTATAAAAATAGATTTTTCTGTCGTCTGCTTTCCAAAACCTTAAATATCTGCTTAATTTTGACGAGGAAAGATACTCAGAGTAGCAAACAGGTTAGATCACAGGCCAGCTGCCAATTTTCTCAAACATAACCTCAAAATCACTGATGTTCTTTTAAATACTCCAATATTGAAAAATAAAGAAATATGCAAGAAGGAAACAAATATTTCTTTGAGCAAGGCTAAACCTAACAGGAGTAGATAAGGCAAATAAATTTAAATGCACCATAAAAGGCTTAGGAAAAGGGAAATAATTCTTACCTCTTTTTGTAGCACTCTGCATAATGCAAACACATTAGAAGGAACCTGTGGGATAAATAAGAACCAATGAATACTTCATTTTGTAATATAGCCTCAAAAATACTCAGAAAGTTTATAAAATCTTCAATTATACATTTACTTCACTTGGACACAGATGCTCAAATAGTCTTTTGCATTCTCTTTGACTAAAGAAGGACAGTTATACATGGACAGACTATTTGTTCAGATAGATTTTAACGCTGTGTCAACAATTTTGAGTCATGTTACAGCTTTCCAAAGTTTACCAGTACATGACAAGGGCAGTGAAGTGACTTGCCAAAGGGCACTCACATTAAACCAAAGGTGCTGGTGGGGCTGGAAATTGGGACTCTTAGTTCTTAGACCGCCATCTTAACCACTAAGCTATGCAGGAACCTTTCCAGACATACAGACTAGGTCTCTGGACACCAGGTGTAGGGTTTCATCTATTTAGTAATAAGGTTCACCTTTACCCCATTCAATACATGTACTCTATATTAGGTACAAGTGCTGGTTTCAGTATCCAGGATACACAACTGAACACATTTTTTTTTATCTATCTATTTCATTTGATATGGGTTTAACCCTCAGAATGCTGGGTAATTTTCTTAAAATAGATTTTTATGTCATCTGCTTTCCAAAACCTTGAATATCTGTTTAATTTTGTTTAGGAAAGACACTCAGAGTAGCATACAGGTTAGATCACAGGCTAGTTGCCAATTTACTTGGCAGCTGGCCTGGATCAAACCTATTTGCATTAGTATAAAGTCCGTTCCAGCACTAAAAGGGTTATTTTTTTTCATATGGGTTTTACATCACATCAACATTATTTCAGTTACGTAGCGATGCCCGACTCTTAATGATGGAGGAAGACCCCATACTCAACTGCCCATAAGGGCTGGTCAAGGCGGGTAGAACCATCGGCATTCCGTAAGTCAGTCAGGAGACTGCCTCTCATGAAAATCTATATCCCTCTCAGGATTTGAACCCAAGCGGAGAGGGGCCATGTGATTTCAAGTTCTGTACTCTAACCACTAGGCCACGGAGGCCCACTAAAAGGTTTAACATTGCCTTAACATTTATTTCAGTTATGTTGTGATGCCCACTTCTTTATGATAGAGGAAAACCTAAAACTTATCACTCCATAACGGCTGGTCACGCAGGGTAAAACTGTGAGTTATCCAAGTTATCGAAGCTAGAAGAACTTGCTTCCTTTTCAATGTAAAAGACTTAATAGAATAATATGTTGCTCCTAAGAAACAATTTATCCTCTTGTCATATCCTATTGCTGCAGAGAAAATGCAGATTTCTATGCTTTATAATTGGGTTTCGTCCTATTGTTGCAAAGAAAATGCAGATTTCTATGCTTTATAATTGGGTTTCGTCCTATTGTTGCAAAGAAAATGCAGATTTCTATGCTTTATAATTGGGTTTCGTCCTATTGTTGCAAAGAAAATGCAGATTTCTATGCTTTATAATTGGGTTTCGTCCTATTGTTGCAAAGAAAATGCAGATTTCTATGCTTTATAATTGGGTTTCGTCCTATTGTTGCAAAGAAAATGCAGATTTCTATGCTTTATAATTGGGTTTCGTCCTATTGTTGCAAAGAAAATGCAGATTTCTATGCTTTATAATTGGGTTTCGTCCTATTGTTGCAAAGAAAATGCAGATTTCTAAGTTTTAAAATTGGGTTTTGTCCTATTGTTGCAAAGAAAATGCAAATTTCTATAATTGTCGTCTTGTCCTGTCCTTTTTTTGGACCAGTCCAAAAGACTTCTTTGGGGAAATGGGTTGATGTATTATTTAGTTACCTCTTGGAGTTCACATTTTGAAATGTCAAAGATGGGCTCTGGACTCTCTTGGGCCTGAAATACAAATCATAGCATTAAAGTATCAATTAAAAAACATATTACTGGAATTAATCATAGTGCATGACTATTTGATTTTCTTTTTATCAATCAAAAACGGAAACCTTTTTGAAAATACTGTTAACCGCTACAATGCTGGAACTGACTTCATGCTGATGCAAACAATTTAAATCCAGGCCAGCTACCAAGCAAATTGGCGGCTAGCCTGTGATCTAATCTGTTGCTACTCTGAGTATCTTTTCTCATCAAAATTAAGCAGATTTTCAAGGTTTTGGAAAACAGACGAAACAAAATTCATCAGAAAGTTACCCAGCATTCTAAGGGTTAAACCTCAATAAAATCAATCTTGTAACTGAGTAACTGTGAGTACTTGGTTCATGGTTCTACATCAAGGGTTCATTGCACCATATTAATGATTTAGTGCAAATCTATAGCAAGTGCTTCATGTTTGTGATGGAACTACTTAAGTCAGGCACTAAAAATTGATATTGATTCACACATGATACAACTCATATATTTAAAAATACCATCTCTTCTATTGATTTTAATTCATTTGGATATGTGTGGTGAAAATACACCATAGATGGTTCATAAGAAAAAGTAGCATTTACACAGAAAGAAATCAAACACTTACTAAGTATTGTTGATGATCAAGCCTCTTTTTACACTGATCACTCTGTTTCCTGAAAAACGGCATTTTCTTACTGCCTCTGGATTTGATGTGTCTCTCGCTTGTCAGATCATTCGGAGCAGATGAATCTATCTCGTCACGTTGATTGTGAACCTCTGACGAGGTTTTTTGCCTGCTTTTTGTCACATGTTTCCCATTCTTCGCCCCCATAGACCCATGTGGCTTGACACACTCCTGTGAACAGATCAAAATGTTTTTTTTTTAATTTCAATTATGGTTTAACACATTGTTATCTTTTATATTGTTTCGCATGGTATAAACCAGTACTACTACCCCCCTCCCCCCCCATTCCCCTTCACAAGGCACTGGTTCTCCCTGTTGATGCTGTCACCAAAACATAGAAAAGCGTTACATTCCTTTTATGATCTAATATTTTATTTTAACTTTTAAACTTATGCTTCTGTGAACAAGCACCTATTACGGCATAAGGCCAATGAGGCTCTAGAACACCACACTAGTTTTTTAATCTTTTTCATACCTTAAATAGATTTAGTGAAACAGTAAAATCTAAAGCACAAAATTGATTCCCTACAAATACTCGATACCGAGATAAGAAGCCTTGATGTTGCAACAAATTCATGAGCAAAATCAATGTTGATAGTGGCAGTAAACTTCAATATTAAACCAAATTTTTTTAGAGAAACTTTTTTTTCTAAATTGATTTTTCCCCTGCTAAGTTACATGCCAGGGGAGTCGGCACAAACATATTATTACTAAACTAATTCAGAGTTATTGCATCTATATAAGGTACCAATTAGCCAATTAACTAACACAAGAAAATAATGTTTATGTTGCAACCTTTTCTGGGGACTGGAACAAAGTCTAGTGCCAACACTCATTTACCCTTCAAATGCTTGGTCATTTTCTAAATATAAATTTTTGTGTTGTCTGCTTTCCAAAACCTTTACCATTTGCTTAATTTTGATGAGGAAAGATACTCAGAGTAGCAAACAGGTTAGATCACAGGTCAGCCGCCAATTTACTTAGCGGCTCCACAGGCCTGGATCAAACCTGTTTGCATAAACATAGTTGGTTCCTGCATAATAAGAGTTAACTCGCTCATAAAGGATCTTTTGACTGACACAAAATGACAAATCAACAAATTCCAGCACAGATGTTTGTTGGAGATGTTTAACCCTTTAACAAAACCCCAAAATTTCGACTGTCTAAATTTAAAGTGTTTGTAGACGACATTTCAAAATGTGATGAAATTGAAAAAGAATCTTCTGATTAGGCAGAAAACATTGTGGGAAAAGGAGAAATTGCTCGTTAAGAGCAATTCATCTTTTTCCTACACTGTTTTTACAGGGTCGTCTGCAACAAACTGTTCAAACGTCGTTATTGTTTGGTAATGGGTTAAAAGCTATTGAAAGCAATATCCATGTGCAGACATTCATACATCTGTTTGTCCAGCTTTGCACACAGTTTTATTTATTAACCCATAGAATGCTGGGTAATTTATCAAAAATAGATTCTTGTGTCGTCTGCTTTCCAAAGCCATATATCTGCTTAATTTTGACAAGGAAAGATACTCAGAGAAGCAAACAGGTTAAATCACAGGCCAGCCGCCAATTCATTTGGCAGGCCGCCTGGATCTAACCTGTTTGCACAAGCATGAAGTCGGTTCCAGCACTATAAGGGTAAAAGCGTTATAAATATTAATTTCGAGACGATTTGTCAACAGATCAATTGAAAGCAACAGCAGGCAATAGATTTAATTTATCTAAAATACTAGTTTGTTTCATACTATTTGAATGAAATAGGTATGACAAAATGAAAAAAAAACCTCATTAATGAGCAATTAAGTGTATAGTAACCAGTATTACAAAATCATAACGCTTTATTATGAATACAAAAGACAGAAAATAATTAACAGCCATGAGGATGAAATAAATATCGGTATGCTTAGTCTTACAGATACATGCTTATAGCATGTAGTTAGGCATTATCTAGTCTACAAGAGACTAGATTCAATTATTATAGTATTGTATTGCATGCTTGTAAAAAGACAAAACAAAAAAATAAATCAATTTTAAACAGTGTTTCTTATTTAGTCTGATATACACCTTTTTCTTATAAATAAAACTAAAGTAATGGGTAAAAAAGATATAATCCAACATAAAAATCACATCATGTAAATCGCCCATTACGGTACCATATCCTCTGTATTTTACAATCCCACCATTTTCCCCGATCACAACATCATAGAAATATATGAGACACTGATTAATGGCAATTGGAATTCTGTGATAATGTGTCGTGTCGGCCAAATAGCACTGCTTTCATCTACACACTTTATTATCATACATATTGGTGTTGTAATGAGAGGCAATCTCCTGACTGACTTACAGTATCAGAATGCTGATGGTTCGACCCAGCTTGACCAGCCATTCTTGTGTCTAGCCTTTCTGCTACATTGTGTTAATCCTTTACCAAATGACAAATTTTGGACTGTCCCAAATTGAAAGAGTTTGCAGATGACATTTCAAAATGTGATGAAAATGAAACTAATATCCTGATAGGGCAGAAAACATTGTGGAAAAAAACGATTTTTTCCTTATCCCACAATGTTTTCCAGTTGTCTGCAATAAACTTGTCAAATGTCGTTATTGTTTGGTAACAGGTTAACATATGTACCATACACATTCATGCATTATATCAAGGGTTCATTGCAAGACTATAATGTAAGGGCCTCACAAACATGAATCACTTAATTACTAAAAGTATTGCATTGAACTCAAGTTATGCAAACTAGATTCAGATAAAAGTTAAAAATAAATTGAAAACCAACAAACCTAGCTCCCCCATTGGGACATAATGTTCTTAAGGATTGTGAAGCTGATATGTTGAAAAGCAATTAGTCGGCAGATGACATTTTCCAATGAGACAAATAGCATTAAACCCTTTACCAAACGCCAATTTTTTCTTACTGTCTCAAATTGAAAGAGTTAAATAATGCAGACGACATTTCAAAATGTGATGAAACTGAAAAATAATGTTCTGATAGGGCAGAAAACTTTTTGGAAAAAGGAGAAATTGCTCTCAAGGAGCAACTTCTTCTTTCCCCAGGATGTTTCAGAATTGTCTGCAACAAACTGGTCAAATGGTGTAATTGTTTGGTAATGGTTTAGACCCTTTTCATCCTCTTGGATTATGTGACTGGTTCAATTCAAAAGGAACTGTAGAATGTTATGTTTTTATGTGTTAATGAAACCAGAAGCCATTGTGCTTAAAAGGAGATAGTGCTCTCAATATTAACAAATTGGCAAATTGTCCTTAAATTACAATTATTTCTTGAGTCTTTTGCCGTAGATGTGTTTAAACAAGTTAATAAAAAGGAAAACCATTATATTCATTTGATATAGTCAAAAAACAATGAAGAACTGTCAATTTTTGTTTAAAAAATTATTGTAAAAATAGATAAAAATTTAGTGAAACTTTCTATATATATTTATATCATTTGATGTAGGGACTAAGCACAACTAAATATGTTTATCTGTAATATTTTATTTTGGGCCAGAGGCTTTGTTTACAAATAAAATTTCTGTATTTTATATTGTTTGCATTTGACAATTGCATGTTCCATTATCGAAATGCCTAGCAAAGCATATGAAAAGATCTATGCTTTCATAATGGATGAAACATTAAACAAACAATGTAATCATTGCCACAAAGGAAAATCATAGGGAAAGGTTTTCTATTGTTGCTCCTTCAAATATGTTGCACAGTGCATGAACAAATCTTGTACACTTCTTAAAAGGAAAATATTTAAGTCACCAATACCACAATTGAAACACAACACAGGAAAGAAAGTAAATGAAACAATAGCTTTCCTCCAAATCCCACATCATTTCCTTGTTGTTAATGTATCGATTTAAATTATCTGTTAAATAACTGTATAATGTAGATTATATTTCGACTTTCTAAAATATTTGCTCCAATTTCCTGAGAAAATGTTTCCCCATTAAAATTTTGTCAGAGCCTACAGGGAATCTCGTCTGTATGTATGCTGGCCTAGCTGACATATCCAATAACCGATCAATAACAAACTGCAGGGAAAGAGAACCTCGATGTATAAATGACATGGTTACACTTTTCCAACCCAGTGGATTGTTAATAGCTAAAATCATTTAAAGGTGCTTGTTCACATATGTGAGGAGATTTGAATGTTAAAATCTTTAAAAGCATTATAGTTTTATTTTTTGATTTAATCATATGGGGTTGTTCATTGCATCAACATTATTTAAGTTAGTTGCGATGCCCGACTCTTATTGATGGAAGAAGACCCCATACTCAACTGCCCATAATCTGCTGCTTAAGCTGGATAGAACCATTGGCATTCAACAAGTCAGTCTCAGGAAAATCCAAATGCCGCCACAAGGATTTAAACCCATGCAGAGACGATACATTTGATTTCAAGTTCTTTACTCTAACCACTAGGCCATGGAGGGCCCCCTTTTAGATTGTAGAACAGCAGCTGTACTGTTATCTGATATGCACTGTGGAATTCTTTGGTTTAAAGAACCGACATACAATAAGATAATATGTATTTAAATCAAAAAGCGGTGCATCGGTTTTGAGATCTACCACACATAAACTGTACACCATAAGATATATAAACCCTTCCTAAATTGATCATGCTTTCAATGTCTCCTTTAAATTGTTAATCATCCAAAAAATACACAAACCATATTATTTCAAAGACATTTTATTTCAACTTTAACATTTTCTAATCTATGAACAAGCATGTTTACATGATTGGAACGAAACACTCTCTTTTTTCAACAAATCTTCAGTTATATTTTGCCAATCCCTTCAGATCTAAGCAAGTACTTGCGATTTTATTTAATATCAGTTATAAGTTATCAGTTATATAATGGTTTTCCTGGGATTCAGTTTACTAGACTAAATGTATTGCCAAAGGACACTCCCATGAACTAGTAATAATAACGAGGCTCTAACCTGAGACTTTAAAGTTACATGCCCATCACCATAACTACTCAGACCTGCAGGACCCAGCAATTGGCTTTTCAGACGCATTATTATCCACATTACCAAGAGTGCCATGGAAGGAAGCCATAGTTACTACCCTACCAGTCATTAACTTTGACAGTTGACATCCTGCCCCAAGAACCATATTAGATGGAGTATCAGGGCAACTTGCATACAATACCAGTAGATCTAAATCTATAACATAATCTAAATTATGATTATGATAAATCCTATATTGCGAATTCTCATTTAACCCTTTACCAAACGCCAAATTTTTGACAATCCGAAAATGAAAGAGTTTGCAGACAACATTTCAAAACGTGATGAAATTGAAAAATTATCTTCAATAGGGCAGAAAGCATTGTGGGAAAAGGAGAAATTGCTCATTAAGAGCAATTTCTACTTTTCCCACAATGTTTTCCAGAGCTGTCTACAACAAGTGGTTAAATGTTGTTATTGTTAGGTAATGGGTTAAACTCATTCTGAGGGATAAAGATAAACAACATATTTCCTATACTTATTCCTCCATTTTTTATAAAGCAGGGTTTAAAACGTTTCCCTAGACCCCTTTATTTATGATAATTTGGGGGACTTTTGACCCATTACAAACGGAATTGTGAATGGAAAGTAAGGATCCTTAGGGGTCATATCTAGAAGTTTGAGGTCATTTAATACATAAGTTGGGGGTCAAGAAAAAACCTGTTTTATCAAACCATATTTTGTAGATACCAATCTGAATCGTCTTGAAAAGACCATTCTAATGAGTACCTGCAGAATATGATATGCTGTACATGTTGTCTAATGAGTACCTGCAGAATATGATATGCTGTACATGGATATATTCTGCAGGTACTCATTAGACAACATGTACAGCATATCATATTCTGCAGGTACTCATTAGACAACATGTACAGCATATCATATTCTGCAGGTATTCATTAGACAACATGTACAGCATATCATATTCTGCAGGTAATCATTAGACAACAAGTCCTCATTAGACAACATGTACAGCATATAATATTCTGCATGTACTGATCATTAGACAACATTGTTGTCTAATGAGTACCTGCAGAATATGATATGCTATACATGTTGAGACATAGAGCATAAAAAAGTCACTGATACATCCTCTTTTCAGAACCTCCGATTATGAGGACAAAGAGTTAAGAGTCCTGTGAGATGCATGTACAACTCCTTCCATTTTTTCATAAATCCTTATTAGCAGAGTGGCTACTGTCAGTGATTTTCCCATGATTAATCAGATGCCTAGGAATGCAACTTCATAATTAAAAAATGAAAATTTCTATGCAAACATGCATTTGTCTCAAAAATGCACTGCTTTTTTAGATTTATCACTAAATGTTAACAGCCTATAAAAGGATTCATCCAAATTAAAGGTAAAAAGCCCTATTTTTCTGTTTCAGTTAGGATAAACCTTTTTTCTATAAAGGTCTCAAAAATGTTTGGTAGAACTGAAGTGAAGTGTGCAATATCTTTTATTTTCTCTTTATACACAAAAAACTGAATTGCATTTGATATCTTTTTAAGTCATCCACACAACTTAATTAGCCCAACAGTGTTGATTGCTCTGGTTGACTAATTATCTTGGCTGTCCAACATATTACAGTAGAAGCATTTCAAGTCCGATTTTGTTTCTTATTGATGTTTCCAACTGAAAAAGCCAAGTCCTTCTAGGTATCTAATCAGATGGCAAATAAAACTTAATGATGAATTCTAGAAATTCATTCTATTACCTGAAAAACTCACAAATATCTTATTCTATAATATTTTTTTCATTTAGAAAGTAAAAATCCTCTAATAGCACGACAAGAGCAGTCTGAGATGTGATACAATCGATCATACTCTGTACAAGAAAATAATGGTTGAGACCCATCCCACTTATTTAAAAACCAAAGACCGAAAAATAATCAAAATTACCAACAGTAAGATTGTTGTTTGGTGGTATTTTGCAATTTTGTTATGGTTTTCAAATTTAAGTCTTGAATAAATATACCGAACACAGGGACCATCATATGGAAACAACCTTAATATTCTCAAGGGAGAAGACTTTTACAATTAAAACAGAGCCAATAAAGTTGTTGTTCAACCGTCTTCAAGCATAATTACATTGTGGAAAATCATACATTGCTAAGATGTTCGAAGAAACATTATACTCAGATTTGATTTGCATCAAAGAATGTAACAATTTAAGATGGATACACATTTGTGGACCTGAATAAGTTATTGCACAGGGGTATAGGTCATAATACCTGTATCAACACTATATATACACAAGGGAAACAACTTCAAAGAGAAACCAGTTCTGACGTTCCACACTTAACAATCTGTATTTTTCTATTCAATCACTAGTCTGTCAATTCTCTATATGTCCAGCATAGCCAAATGATTTCAGTGTCCAACGATACCTCTCTCAACAAGATCGGTCCAGTCAACCCGGAGAAATGTGCGACGACACATGATAATTTTTTTCGAATTTGTGTCACTGGGAAGAGATCGTTGACAACATAGTAATTGTTATTGTAACTTTTCCATCCCTGGGAAACATTGTTGTATACATTGGACTATCAGAGGTAGTTTGAAGTGATTTCTACATAGCAAAAGGGGCATTACATAATTATAAGCAAAGTGAAGTAGTATGGTGGCCGAAAAATAACAAAAACAGTCATGTCCTTCTCATTGTCATTACACGTTTGACTACCGGCTTGGCTAAAGGTTCTGAGCTAATCCTTTAGCTATGTGGTATCAGAACGAAAATACATCACTTAAGATCTCCACATATTTCGCAAACTATGAAAATTAGAGGTGTATGACATAAGAGATAGACTGTCACGCCTGAAAGTCTATTATTGCGATGTCGACTAACATAGAAAGGGACGTTTGACAATTCGTTTGGCACATCACATGCAATGTACATTGCAAGTAATTAGATATCGTCGAACAAAGATCAAATAAAAACATCATTACCAGGTCTAAATAGTAATTCTTCTTTGGAAAAGGTACAGAAAAGCTCTGACTTGTGGGGATTTCGCAAACTTTGTTATGACAGCTTCTAAACTGAGGGTAGATATCCGAAGTAATCCGAATGATCAATTATACAGACTGTATAGCGGGTTATTTTCTTCATTTTAAAGCTGAACTTTACAATTTTGGTACAGTTCTACCAGTTGTACTCGGCTTTTAAGTGCAGCATGAAGCACATCGGGAACCAATAAATGTAAACATAAAACATTTGTTGGAGCTAACAAGCCGTATAAAGATTACCTCAAGTGTTTAGTTACTTGATTGTAGCACATGACTTATTGCTGGTCCATTGAACTTGTTGTATGACAGTCGGGAATTTTATCTGAATGACCTTACCCTTGAGACGAGAATAACTGTCGCCGGTCGAGCATAAGTTTACGTGCAGAGTTTATTTTGGGTTTTGTCCATTTATTCAGTGTTGACATTGAGGTAAGCAAGTAACTAAATGTAGTTGAAATGTTCATGATGTTCATTGCATTGTGTCTCAGAGATGACATTCTCGGACTTTCATGACATTGTTTATTTTATTTTTATCATTTATATAAACTTGGCTGTCTTACATTGTTTATTTTATTTTTATCATTTATATAAACTTAGCTGTCTTGATATCGGGGCATATAGCTTGCAGTATTAAAGACCTTGTGTTTTGTTTTTTCCATTAAAAAAGCAGGATTAGTCTTGAATGTTAAACCTAAAGTACATGTTCGCCTGATAACTAGTGATTAGGAAATGTGCCTTGACAAAGGACACTCCAGGGGGAAATAGTTTATCTATCGCCATTGGGAATAAAACATGGAATAACCATTCTGTAGTAGCCAATAAATGATTTTTGAAGGTATTACTCAAGTCTCCATTGAAATCATTTGATAAGGGGTTTAGAAAAAAACCAAGGAAAGTTGGTATACGGACATTTGTCCCCCATATGTCTGTCACCCCAGACAAGTTAAAAAAATAAATATGAAGGGGCATAAGTCCGACCTCTGCATTACAGTGAGGGGGCAAATAGCCGCTCTATACAAAAAAGGGGGCAATTGTCTGGGAGGCAAAGAATTCAAAGGAAAGTCACAACCAATGAAATGAAATATATTTAAAGGCTTCACCCAGAATAGGACAATTATTTTGCAGTTGATGTTTTTTTTATGACATTTCTCAATTTGCAGGGCAGGCAAAATCAATTTGTCGTATTGCCAAGCTTGTCCAAAATCCTTAACAGAAAAGTTAATTTTTACTGAAATATACTGTATAACCATTGTAGTGAAAGAGATTTGACACTAAAGGACAAGTAAATAAAAATCAGATTTTGCACCCCTGCTCAGACAACTGGGGTAGGGTAAATAAATATCTCATGGGTCCCCCATGCCCCAATTATTAAGAATAAGGTTTTCTAACTTGGGGGTCACATAGTCAAACTCCAATTGGTTCCTCTGACTTCGTTTGAGTGTCCATTTTTCACTTCTACTTAAAAACAATTAAGTTGGAAAGGTCGCCTGACCCCAAAGAAGGAAGGATCACTGTCACATTGATTTGAGGCTGGCTACGCACCTGCAATGCTAAGTAAAGGCTTAATTATATTAATATAACAAAAACTTGTTGAGACAGCATTAAACCCCATATAAACATTATCATATGTTATTTAGATAATAATCCATAACTAAAGGTTTGAATTTTCCCCCAAGTTGGACAATGTACCGTTGGCAATGTGATGGTGATAATTTATCATTGGGTATCTTTGATGATGACAATTGTTTAAGTAAATTTGAGAAGAAAGTTTGCAATAGGCTTTTCAAACTCACTTATAGAATTTCACACAGGCTTTGGTATGTTTATCAAGTTTGATCAGGTTTTGTTTTGTTTTCAACAATAATTTTAGCAATCGGAACTACTCGGGTATTTCCGTGAGCTGTGAAATACACCTCGGATATAAGTGTAGGGTTACAATTTTTCGGGTAATTCGGCATCCGCCAATTAACACATTTTCTAAGCATGCACGTTAAGTAGTTCAATGTGTTTGGAAGCGTTGGACATCCTTTTTAATGACTTTTGATCAGTAACTCATACCAAATGGCGAACTTGTTGTTGTGACATGTATACTTGTTTCCTCAATCAAATTTAACGACTTTTTTGATTTTACATTCAAGATCTATTTTTAGAAACGAAAGAAAGTGACGTCATTCTCGCGGGAAGCAATATGGCGTCATCCCTATTATTTCAGAGGTGTTTTCTATTGGATAAACCCGATGTGTTCAGATTGTAATTTTAGTTGTCAGGTGTCATGCAACTATCCATGCTTTAAATATTTCCTCATTGGCACTGCTGACTTATAATCCTTGCCACATTGTTAACTCATCTTCCACATGAAATTCAATGTTCAATTTTGACTTTATGAGATCACATCAATTAGCCTTAATGAATGATTGTTCACATGCACACAATTGTTCAATGGAGAGGCATGAATAAATAATGTATCAACTTTGTTAATTGTCATTTAGTGTAAAGCATTGATTTGATTAAGCATGGTAAATGATGCTGATGAGATTGATGACCCCTGTATTCCAACCCTGACCAGTAGCCATCTAAGCTATCGGGGCTTTGTTCATCACAAATTTTGATTTATATCAGTTTCAAGTTGATTTCAACCAATACATAGTTATATACAACATTCTTGGTGAATTAGAAATACCAGACCAGGAAATATCTTTCCCAAGGACATGCAAGAGTTAAATGATTGACTGCCAAATGGAATCAAATGATGAAATCTGAGTGGATGGGTCTTAAATCTACATTGCAAACCAGTTAAACCTGTGTGGCTCCATATTGTCAGATTCTAATGATTACATGCAATGATGGGTTAATTCGGGGAAAATCCCAACAGTTCTAGAAATTGGAATCATTTGAACAGATATACTGGTATAGAGATACTCAAATATGTAAAGCAGTGATTTTTTTCTAAATTAAATCAATGAGTTATTTTGACCAAAACTTCAAAATTAATGGGTTTTTCTATAGAAAAATCTTTAAAAATGAATGAAAGTAATGAGTTTTTTGGAAATTTTATGAGATTTTTTGGCCCAAAAATTATCACTGGTAAAGCCTTTAGTGCAATACTGTATTAACCCATTACCAAACAAAAACAATATTTAACTACTTTGTTGCAGACGACTTTAGAAATCATTGTGGGGAAAGGAAAAATTGCTCGTGACGAGCAATTTTTCCTTTTCCCACAATGTTTTCTGCCCTATTAGAAGATTATTTTCCCATTTCATCACATTTTGAAATGTCCTCTGGAAACTCTTTCAATTTGGGACAGTCGAAAATTTGTTGTTTAGGAAAGGGTTAAATCCCTCTATTTTTGTGAAGGACTTGAGCACAGAAGAGTGTTAACTGCGCTGAGCCCTCGAAATTTAATATGCAGAGGTATATGAGGTCAGAGAAAAAATAAACCCCTCAATTTATGAAAGGTCATGGACAGTGTACATTTGTAATTAATAAATTGATGGCAACTGGCATCAATCTGTTGTAACATTGAACATTTATGTAAATTGGGAAACCCAATGCATGGTTGTAGAAAACATGAGGGTATATTTTATAGACAACATAACCGCTTAGTGTACGACAGTGTTTTTCACTGATCGGATGTGTTTGTGTCTTTGAGAGGTTCATTTGCTTGGTTTGTTACATTGGTGGCAGCGATGGGATTAAGACTTCTCCTTCTATTGGAGTTGCCTTCCCCATGTGTCTCCCAAGGGCCAAGACTCGGGACGAGTCTTCTCGGAAGTTGGAGTTATGTTACATTTGTTGAACGTTCATACAAATTAGGAAACCCAATGCATGGTTGTAGAAAACATGCGGGTATATTTTATAGACAACATAACCGCTCAGTGTACGACAGTGTCTTTCACTGATCGGATGTGTTTGTGTCTTTGAGAGGTTCATTTGCTCAGTTCGTTACAATGTCAAAAGGGTGACCATATAGAAAGGTGATCACCACAAATGATTGATTATTAACTTTTACTGATATCACTTTCTCCAAGGTTAGATAGTTTATCTGATACAAACCATTTTATGAAAACAAGCCTTTTCACGATTCCAGATAACAAGATGAGTGCCGATATAGTAGAGACAGAGTTCACTGTATCGGACTATGGTAAAAACTTCGTCAAGTTGCTGCATTTGAAAAAGGATGGAAACATTCATCACATCAAGGTAATCAATCGTATCTACTCGGCAATCCCCGTAACAAGTCGGTAGATATACCTCGTAGGCAGTACATGAATATACCAGAAATCCTGGGATAATTCGCCTTATTTCCGGCGGATAACGCAAAATGCACACAGGCACTAAATATGTATTTAAATACACACAAATTAGTTATATATCACAATTGAATGTTTGTTTATACTAGGGATGGGAACGAATAGTGAAATCACTATTCGAATATTCGACTAGAACTATTCGAATATTCGATTTTAGAATTCGTTTTGATGTCCGAATGTCTGCATATCCGAATACTAGTACACTAGTCCTCTGTTCAAAACCTTTTGTGTATAGCCGATATCTGTATACATGTACGTGCATGCAATATGAAAGCAGTAATAACCATTATTTCGTTTTTTATCAACAGACAACTTTTCCAGTTTCTTACAGAGTTGGTCCATCAGAAACTTAAATAGTTGTTGATGTTCGGCAGAACGAGTAAAGTAATTCCAGACACGTGATGGAGACATTGTGATGTTTATCGAATAGATGTAGAAATTAGAATGAAAATAAGTTTGACAAATTATCCTGAAGAAAAATATACTTTCTAACACATTATTTGATTGGTCTTCGTGCATATGCAATCATGATTACGATTTGTTATTGAAAGAGTAATTGTTTAATTTCACGACAAACAAGTTACGTGATTGGTTGACACTGACAATTGTCAATTAGCGTGATTGACTTGTTTTGGATAATAAGGAGCAAGTGCAGATCATTAAGGTGTTAGATTTAGCGGCTTAAAATCGACTATTTTCACACTTAGGAATTAATCGTTTTGCAAACTGTCAAAAGATGTGGTAATTTGTCACAGGTGTTTTACTGTGTGACATACGTTGTAGAAACATCTTAACTGCATCTGGGAGCTAGGCACGTTCTTCGATATTTGGGATCGGTTTAGAGGAAGAAAAAGAAAATAAAACAACATTATTTTTGAATAAAATTTATGGTAAACATACAGTAATATAGGTTCATTAAAATCGAATATTCGAATACTATTTTGCTATTCGAATATTCGACCCGCTATTCGAATATTCGAATATTCGTTCCCATCCCTAGTTTATACCCTTTTCATTAAAGATGACCATATCAACACATCTTTGATTCATATTTTGTCAATCGTATCTACTCGGAAATCCCCGGCTTGTGCCGGGGATTTCCGAGTAGATACGATTGCAAACGGACATGCCCTTCGTTGCTGACCTACTTTCAAAAATGGCTCCCCATTGCCTCCGAGGTTATTTTAAGAAATGGCCGAGGTATTCCGAATGCAAGGTAATGTTTATTGTTTGATTTTGTTGAACTTTAACCTTTACTTTATGATACCTCACCAGAAGGCATTTGCTGCAGAAGTCTTTATCTGTCACTTTGACAAAAGGGTAAATTGCTCCCAATGAGGTATATGTCCCTTAGTCATTATTGTTAGCTCACCTGAGCACGTAGTGCTCAAGGTGAGCTTTTGTGATACCGAGATGTCCGTCGTCCGTGCGTCCGTGCGTCCGTGCGTCCGTGCGTCAGTGCGTGTGTCAACAATTGCTTGTGAACACTCTAGAGGCTACATTTATGATCCAATTTTTATCAAAATTGGTCAGAATGATTGTCTCAATAAAATCTTGGCCAAGTTCGAAACTGGGTCATGTGGGGTCAAAAACTAGGTCACTAGGTCAAATAATTTAAAAAGTTTGTGAACACTCTAGAGGCCACATTTTTGGTCCAATTTTGATGAAAGTTGGTCAGAATGATTGTCTCAATAAAATCTTGGCCAAGTTCGAAACTGGGTCATTTGGGGTCAAAAACTAGGTCACTAGGTCAAATAATTTAAGAAGTTTGTGAACACTCTAGAGGCCACATTTATGGTCCAATTTTGATGAAAGTTGGTCAGAATGATTGTCTCAATAAAATCTTGGCCAAGTTCGAAACTGGGTCATGTGGGGTCAATAACTAGGTCACTAGGTCAAATAATTTAAAAAGCTTGTGAACACTCTAGAGACCACAATTATGGTCCAATTTTTATCAAAATTGGTCAGAATGATTGTCTCAATGAAATCTTGGCCAAGTTCGAAACTGGGTCATGTGGGGTCAAAAACTAGGTCACTAGGTCAAATAATTTAAAAGTTTGTGAACACTCTAGAGGCCACATTTATGTTCCAATTTTGATGAAAGTTCATCAGAATGATGGTCTTAATGAAATCTTGGCCAAGTTTGAAACTGGTTCACGTGGGGTCAAAAACTAGGTCACTAGGTCAAATAATTTAAAAAGCTTGTGAACACTCTAGAGGCCACATTTATGGTCCAATTTTGATGAAAGTTGGTCAGAATGATTGTCTCAATAAAAATGTTGGCCAAGTTTGAAACTGGGTCATGTGGGGTCAATAACTAGGTCACTAGGTCATATAATTTAAAAAGCTTGTGAACACTCTAGAGACCACAATTATGGTCCAATTTTTATCAAAGTTGGTCAGAATGATTGTCTCAATGAAATCTTGGCCAAGTTCAAGACTCGGTCATGTGGGGTAAAAAACTAGGTCACTAGGTCAAATAATTTAAAAAGCTTGTGAACACTCTAGAGGCCACATTTATGGTCCAAATTTGATGAAAGTTGGTCAGAATGATTGTCTCAATTGAAATCTTGGCCAAGTTTGAAACCGGGTCATGTGAGGTCAAAAACTAGGTCACTAGGTCAAATATTTGAAAAACCTTGTGAACACTCTAGCAGCTATATTTATGGTCCAATTTTGATGAAAGTTGGTCAGAAGGATTGCCAAAATGAAATCTTGGCCATGTTTGAAAGTGGGTCATGTGGGGTCAAAAACTAGGTCACTAGGTCAAATAATTTAAAAAGCTTGTGAACACTCTAGAGGCCACATTTATGGTCCAATTTTGATGAAAGTTGGCCAGAATGATTGGATTATTTACCATAAGCTTGACTGTCTTAAAATTTTCCAAATTTATTTACTGTTGAAAACCAATAAACGACTTTGAGATACATTTTCCAATTGTTATTATTTTAATTTGCCCAACCAATTGTTACTGTCCCTGCTTTCACAAACCTAAATTTCCTTCATCTTAATTCTCTTTGTCTTGGTGAACATTAACTCAAGAAGACAAATACAATACACATAAAAAAATGTTAACAAGCAAGAGCATTGGCTTAGAGTATTCAATGCAATTAGCACTTAGAAGAGTTTGAAACATACCAACCACTCTGTCTTAAATATACCTCTTTTTCAAACAACTCAGGTGAGCGATAAAGGGCCATTATGGCCCTCTTGTTTTAAGCATATTCTTTAAAGAACATATGACTTTTATATGCTATTTTTAGTGGGCTGCTGTTGCTTTCGATTTGGATGAGACGAGGGGTAAACTCTTACTCGTAATTATTATCATTGTAATTATTGTTTCACTGTATCGATAGAAGAAATTGCTAATTATATTGTTTTCCATTCGTTTGTCAAAGGTTAAACACTATGTAACCAATATTCATATAACAGTTATCCTGGGATTCATCAGTACTAGGCTAGGATTCTGAAGTGCCTTGCTAAAGGACACTCCCAGGACACCATTGGTGCCTTCTGGAATCGAACCCTGCTATAAATGCTCTACTGTTACTGTAAATCTTTACCATTCCAAAAACATTTTTTTAATTTATTCAAAATGTTAATATCTTATTATTGTTAAGATCTTTTGATCACCCTGCAGGAGCTTGAAGTCTGCACTGCCTTGACCTTGAACAATCACCGTGATTACGTCTATGGAGACAACTCAGACATCATTGCAACAGACTCACAGAAGAACACAGTGTATGTTTTGGCTAAACAGTTTGGGGTAAGTAATGGGTTGGGTGGTTTGTTGGTATGTTTGTTTGCTTGATTTGTTTTACATTAATTGTGGAGGAAGCTTAGTCAAGCCTATCAATTCACTTTCAATGTCTGCTTCCTGGAGAATGCACCAGTAGTCACTCAGGGGTTTAGTCCTGGCAATTTTCACCTCGCCAAGGGTTTTCATTAATTTTTGGAGAAGAGGCCAACTTTCGATTTGAGGAGGCCAATGAGTCAAACACCCAACAAAACTTTAGTGTTACTATTGACCACCTATCATATTTATTGTTATTTGAGCAACCAAAAAGTTTTTTGAAGCTGTCAAATTTGCCTCTTAATGACAACCCTGCTCGCCTAATGGGGATTTGAACCTAGGACCCTCTTAACAAGAGTCTGACGCTCTACCCCTGTACCAATCTCGCCCACTGTACTGGTGTTGTGTCTGTATCGCATGCAAAGGTTTGAGGATTGATACTTATACTCAGTCATGCCTAAATACAATGGTACGAATAAAAAATCTAGCTCTGCTAATAATCACATAGTACCTTTTCGCATTGAATTTTTTAGTCATTGTCACTTGCTACTTTTGAAATAATATTGAATTATTTGGCTATTTATCATTATATTCACTTGGTATTTTTATAGCGTGTGTTGATGGGTCTACCCAGTTGTATATAAGAAAAAAGGGATTTTCTTAAAAAATGTCACTTGGAACTTTTTCCCATTCACCCCTCGAAATGGTTTCAAGGACCATTTGAAGCAGATGTGTGAAATTTCATATTTCCAAATAGTTTACTGAACTCAATAGAAATAGTCTCATAACATAGAAAACCGATTTGACTAATAAAAAAGAATATGAAGATAGAAAAAAATGTAGAAAAATGTTACCAGAACAAATATCCTCCTTTGATATAAAGGACCCTGTTACTGTTGTTATAGCCCAAATGTATTCGTTTGTTGTAGGTGGAAAATGCTGAGAAATTTGCACTGTTGCTGAGTGAACATTTTCTCAGGAAATACCCCCATGTGGTGGCCACAAAAATCAATGTTGAAGTGTATCCATGGAAACGAATTGAAATTGTAAGTACTTATCATAAAACCCTTAATACTTTATAATTGACACTTAATTTTGTAATTACTCGCTTAGATTAGAATTAAGAAGACAGCATAAAAAAAACCATAATGAGATAAAAGGTTAGCTGCTCTTACAAAGCAATTTCTGCCATTGTCATATCAGTTTTGTATCCATTGTTATAAAGAAAATGTCTTTCTCCTACACATAAGATGTTGTCTGCTATTCTTGTCAAATGATCTAGCAATAAAGTTTTATGTTGCTTTATGAGAAAGATTTATATCGCTAACAAAGCAGACATAAAAAAGAGTTCTCAATAATGAATTTGAGTCGAGTCTATGTTGAATAAAGGAGAAAATATCTTTTCACTTATAGTAAACAACCCATTTCTTTTGGCCAGTCAAAAAATAAAGTAAATCACATATGACAATTATTAAGTAAAAGTAACCCAAGAGTTTTTTTTGTTGAGTAGAAAGAAACCAATGGGGCGAAATGAATTATTGCTCCTCAAAATCAGTTTATCTTACTTGTACTTTGCCTTTGTAAGAGTGTGTTTGTATGAAGTAATTGGTTTAAATGATAAATTAATACTTATAACAGAGATTTAGTTGGACATCTACAACATAAGATTTCATGAACATAATGCAATAGTTATAGAATTGCAAATTAACAATAATTTTCCTTCACCATATTGCAAAAAGTTCGAAACATTTGCCTTCCTTTAGCAGCTTGTTTCTTTTAAACACATCAGGAAAATGAATTGTAAATTGGACCGCATCACGCGAAAAGGGGCACTCGGACATATAAAGAAAGCGCTGACTCAGCTCTATCTTAGCGCTATTATTCCAGCATCTGGTCACGAAAGTTATCATTTGTATTTATTTAAAGGTATAACTGGATGTCCTCTAAAATGGCAAACAGTGTAGCTCCAGACCAGCCGCCACCACAGTGACGTGGCGGCTGGTCTGGGGCTACACTGTTTGCTATGTCCGAGTGCCCCTTTTCGCGTGACGTGGCCCAATTGTGTTATATATCATCTTAGGAAATTATATATGGTTGTCAATTCAATTGATGGTTTATTGAATTAACTTGGTTTATTGAATTAACTTGCTTCTTTCAGTTTCTTTACCTCTTTTTGCAGAACCTGCTACAACACTTTGAGGCATCTGTTACAGATGACTTTAAAACCATTTTAACAAAAGAACAAATTGCTCCCATTGAGCACTTTATCCTTTTGTCACAGTGGTTTCCAGGGAAAAGGTTATCCTTAACCCTCATAATAATAATTTTCTAAAAATAGATTTTTGTGACGTCTGCTTTCCAAAACCTCAAATATCTGCTTAATTTTGATTAGGAATGATACTCAGATTAACAAATAGGTTGGATCACAAGTAAATTGGCGGCTGGCCTGGATTTAACCTATTTGCATAAGCATGAAGTCAGTTCCAGCACTATAAGGGTTAAGGTACTGTTTGCAGGTTATCGCAGTCTACATTGCCTTTTTGCAGTAATATAAATTTATTCTATTTACAGAATGGTGATAAACATTCCCATGCCTTCCAGATGGCAAATGACTGCACCAGAGTATGCGAGGTTACACAAGAAAGAAATGGTAGGAAATATGCAATGATTACCAGGGATCAGGGATAAGCCCAATTTACTTAACCCTTTACTTAGCACCAAATCTTCGACTGTCCCAAATTGAAAGACTTTGCAGACGACATTTTCAAGATGTTATGGAATTGGAAAATAATCTTCTGATAGGGCAGAAAACATTGTTGAATAGGAGACATTGCTCGTTTAGAGCAATTTCTCCTGTTGTGGCAATGTTCTCCAAAGGCGTCTGCAACAAACTGGTCAAATATCTTTACTGTTTGATAATTGGTTAATCAGAGATTTGGTCGAAACATATCTATTTGCATGGTAACCAATGGTTCGTATTGAAAAACTCTTGGTCACCATGCAAATTGAATAAGACATGAGTGTTCTTTATTCTCTTATCAGATATTAGTTTTGAAGTGTTTGGAAATGGGAACCTTTGCCCACAGGACAAAATGCATATGTGCTAATTAACTTGATTTCAACTGATTGGTGTTAATTAGATTAACATTTGTATAATTGGAAAGCAGTAGATGGCTTTGAAAGAATATTGGTGAGGGAATACAAGACAAGAAGAAGCATGGATAGATAGATGCATTAGAAGTTGCTTTATTGATAAATTCTTGATATAGATTTGTATGTTATATTTATACACTTATATGTATTTTTCTTAATTCGTTTTTGTAATTGCCGTGGCCATATTTTTGAAATGTTTTGTAAATGGCCAATGGCACATTTTGTTGCCGATGCCAATTAAAGTTGAGCTGAGTTGATAAAACACTGTTAAAAATGGCATAAACCTGCAATCAACCCTCTGATTCATAGCAACTTGAATATCCTAAAGATTTAGTTTTGATGTTTTTTTGTCATTGTTAAGTCCATGCAAATTGAATGGCAAAAATCATAACAGCATATAATGGCAAGCCACTTATGAGCGCTAGGGGAGTACTGGTGAGTTCAGGAAACCCCTAACATCACTGAAAAATTATTGGCACCGTGTTAAACTGCATATAAACAAAAAATAACAGCATATTATCATCTCAAGTTTGTTGACCTATATGAATGGGTTTTTTTTCTAAAAGCTTAAAGATGTGCCATTCACTATTAAAAGCTATATCAAAGATCATCCAATGAATTGAACTATAGGTTTCTTAGTGACCTTTTGGTATGCTCTTAATTCTAGCCCACAACAAACTATATGGTAAATTTTTATAGATTGAATACTTTAAAGTGCTTTGACTTTTTGTCAACAACAGGCAACCCACTGATTTGTTCTGGTATTCGAGACATGAGGGTGCTTAAGACAACCCAATCAGCTTTTGTGAATTTTGTCGCCGACGAGTTTAGAACATTACCCAACGCTCCTGACCGTGTCTTCTCGACGGTCGTTAGCTGCAATTGGTGGTACAATGTATCTCAGGGCATTTGCTTCGATAGAACCTGGTAAGTTTTATGATCTAGTTCATATAACATCTGTTCAGAAGGTTGATGGTGTTCAATTGAGCCCTGGGATGTACCTTTATCACTTAAAAGCTCTGCTCAATTAAGAACTAAAAATTGTTGAGATTTGAAACGCTTACAATTTAAATCAATTGACCAGTCAACGACCCCCACTTCCCCCCTCAATATTTGTCGGAGTTGTTTTCACAAATAGAGCCATTGAAAACAATATTTACGTGCACACATGCATTTGTTTGTCAGAGTTTTGTACACCATTTAATGAATGAAATGAACTTATCTTTAAAATTCTGATATATTTTGGCAATGTCATCTCAGCAAATGTCTTTTTTATTGACTTTAGGATCATACATGAAATGTAGTTGGGGTCTTTTGGGATTTCCTGATCCTGTAGTCTAATATCACTTTCATATGGGACAACTTGTAATCTGGTGAAGTGGGAGAATAGGTTAAAGGGTGGTTTTTTTTCGTCCATAATTTGTGTTGAGATACCTAGGTTTTATATCTAGGCAAAGTACTTTTTTGAGCAAAGTTCATGTATGTTTTCAAGTACAGTCAAACCTCGTTTATCCGGACCCCGTTTATCCAGATGTCTCGCAATCCGGACGAAATTGTAAGGGAATGGAATATTATGCAGTAGTTTGTTTAACCAATTACCATACAATAACGACATTTGATCAGATTTTGCAGACGACTATCAAAAACATTGCAGGTAAAGGAGAAATTGCTTGTGACGAGATATTCCTCCTTCAACCACAATGTTTTCTGTCATGTCAGAAGATTAATTTTGAATTTTATTTGAGGTAAACGTTCCTGAAACGGAATTTGAGGGAATATTTGATGATCCTCATATAGACCGTTTATGTCTAAACATGTTTAAGACCAGGCCTTGCTTCATATGTCCGGATTATTCGATAATCCGTAAATTGTGTTTGGAACTGACCTGTTCGGATTAACGAGATATTACTGTAATCATGAATAGAACAGCTTTTGTTGTTTTTTCTTCAGAAAAAAGCATTGCTAAAGGTGGTGGGAAATGATTGTCATAATCAAAACAAAAGAATTGTTCTTTTACCATCATAAAAAATCGTGAAAATTGCTTCAATGCAATTAGGAACTTGGTCATTTGTGGTGATGTTTTAAGATTGGAACAAATTGCAAATAATAGTAGATGACATTGAAAAATATAGCATCTCTAGTAGCAGCCTTCTTTTTAATTAGTAATTTCCTTAATTTTTTTTAAGGGAGCAAATCAAGACAATTATTCTGGAGACATTTGCAGGCCCAGCCGACAAAGGCTTATTTTCAGCATCTGTACAGAACACACTCTACCTGGCTGCTAGAACAGCTCTTGCCAGATTACCAAAGGTACATTAACCCATTACCAAACAATAAAGACATTTAATCACTTTGTTGCAGATTACTCTGGAAAACATTGGGGGGGAAAAGGAGAAATTGCTCGTAACGATCCATGATGAAGATCATAGTTTTCTTGTCAAAATTAAAGAGACATCTAGACCTAAGATGACGTCAATATATCATTTCACCCACATTGTTTGATTTTATAAAGATTCACTAGTAAATAACACATCAAAAAAAGGTTTCCAGTTCTGAAAAACGTTCACTCAGTAAGAATGTATTAAAAGGTGAAAATTGATTTTTTTTTACCACAAGCCCCCATTTCCTGGATCGCGGCCTCAATAACAGTTTTGCTCAAATCAACAGCATAGGCAGAGGACAACAAATAGATAGCCATTTTCAAGCATGATTTAAATGAATTATTTTGATATAGGTCTGACTGTATCATGACAAGAGAATTAATTGCTCATAAGATTAATTCTCCTCTCTCACAATGATTACTTGAGTAATATGGTGAAAATAATCTGTGTATCTATGGCAGTGTGTAAACCCAATCGAACTTGATATTGTTTTTTGTGATTAGTCCAAATAGAAATCAACACGAAAATAAGAAGGAAATAAGCAATATAAATTATTTTTACTATTTATGAGGACAAAAGTATTAAGTTCTCAAGATGAGCACTTTTTCTTGCTGTAATACTGGTTTCTTAGGCCATCTATGGTAAAGCCTGTGAAGGATGAAGCTAATTGAATACTGTTTTTACTTTTTTGTGCTTAAGAGAAATTTGTGAATTTGCTAGTGAAGGGTTAGTGAATATTTGTATATATTATAGAATCTAGATTTAATTAGTCTGAAATTTTTTTATTTGTAATACTATACAAAGTCATTTGCATATTACAAAATAATAGATTTGATTCAAAATGGTATAGTTATAGTAAGTTTCCCAGGTCCCATATGGTACTCTTTGTCAGTGTCCTACCAACATGTTTCAGTTTTGTAATGGTTTTCCGGGATGCACCAGTTCTAGTCTATGACTGGGTCCACTCCCAGAAAACCAGAGGTCTCATTGGTGCTCAAACACGGGACCCCAAAGTTCTGAGTCCATCACCTTGACCACTGAGCCATAGGCAGGAGATTTGTGTTTTGATTGATGGAATATACATGTATTTGCTATTGCAGGTAGAGAAGGTAGAAATGTCCTTACCAAATAAACATTACTTTGATGTAGACTTTAAAAGATTTCCACAGCTAGAGTTCAAAGGTTGTGATAACCAGGTATGTCCAGGGTTAATTCCCTTTAAGCTCTTTTCACAGATCTTATATAATCAAGCACACATTATTAAAACCCAATGGAAGAGTCGACAATTCCCCAGCTCTTTGTTTAACAGAGGTGTTTTCACAAAAACAAAATTTGAAAAGAAATCCCATGTATTTTTATGAGTCAGAGTTTTGTTTTTGATATTTATTTTGTCAAGTGGTCAATTGTTTTAGCAGTTAAAGGACTAGAAAAATCCTGCATTTATTGGATTTATTATCTATTTGTATGTTTGAATGCTTATAAACAAACAATGTATCCTTTATGGCAAATCATATTCTTAATGCGTAAAAAAAAGATACAAACACAGAGCAAATGAACAAACTAAATTGTGAAAGTTAGTATTTAATTTTAAGAAATTAGCATTTTGAGAAAAAGAGGCAATACTTTCTGGTAATTTTTTTCTTTTACATTTGTGGTTTTCAGGCCGTCTGTTTTTTTCTTATCATGATGTTGTTGTCTGGTTAAGTAAAATGTTATGGTACTCTTATTTCATAAATTATCAAAGAAAAATAAGAATTGATTATAATTCCTTTATTACAAACTCATTATTTATTTCCACTCACTCCCTAAGAATTTTTTTTTTCTTTTTCCATATACCCAACATATTTTAGCCTGTAAGTATTTGATTAAACCTCTATCTACATAATGCGTACTAACTGCCCTGAACTGTTGATGCATCTTAAAACTCCATTAATTCAGTCATTCTTCATTTTCTTTTAAACATAAAATAATATGAATGTTTCACATCTCTCCCAACAGGTTTACCAACCAGTTGACAAGCCGTCGGGTAACATTCATGCAGTATTAGCAAGAAGCAAGATGTCAAAGTTGTAGAAAGGTCAACTGGGGTCAAAGTTGTAGAAAGGTCAACTTGGGTCAAAGTTGTGGAAAGGTCAACTGGGGTCAAGGTTGTGGAAAGGTCAGCTGAACTGTTAACATTGTATGGTGATAGGGATTCATTATATAAACAGAATGATTATAGTTTAACCCTTTCCCAAACAACAAATTTTCAACTGTCCCAAATTGATAGAGTTTGCAGACGACATTTCAAAATGTAATGAAATTCGAAAATTATCTTCTGATAGGGCAGAAAACATTGTGGGAAAAGGAAAAATTGCTTGTTTAGAGCAATTTCTCCTTTTCCAACAATGTTTTCTTGAGTCGTCTGCAACAAAGTGGTCAAATGTCGTTATTGTTTGGGAAAGGGTTAAAAATCTCAATTACTTATATGTGTATGGTTTTGATCTTTAATATGGAAATTTATGGGTATTGTTTTATATTTCAAAGATTCTATGCAAGATTATAGCAAGTCCTTCACTTTTGTGCACTCTTGTAAAGGACTTGTTTTAGTCTTGCACTGAACCCTTGATTTATTATAAAAAGTCAGCATGAAAATAATCAGTTTTCTTTGCATATAACTTATTACAAAGCACCTGTAACATGAGACATAATTAAGAATGTTAGCAAAAAAGGAATTTTTCACAATGAGTGTTTTTCTTATTCTAACAAACCTATCAATCATTCTTTTTTCCTCCATGATCAATTCAACGGGAAGTCTCCATAGATAAAAAATATGGAACATTGAATATGTACTTGTAAATCTCAACTGGATGGAAAACTTGAAAAGGATTGGAAAAAATGCATTCCATGTGCATTTCCATAATATTTTACAAAGGATTCATGTGTGCAATATTGTCTGCTGTGGGTGTTTTAAGTTTAGAAACCTATTTGTTTGTTTTTCATTTTCTGTTTTAATTAACCATAGCAAATAATGTTAAAAAAATTCTGAAAAACAACTTTCAACAACTTTCATTTTGATAAAAAAAAATATTGAAACCATTCTGAGAAATAGAAAACTTGCTCATGATGAATTCCTAATTTGGTCTGCATAGATGCTGGCTTCCGACTGACTTACGGAATGCCGATGGTTCTACCCGCCTTGACCAGCCCCTATGGGCAGTTGAGCATGGAGTCTTCCTCCATCATTAAGAGTCAAGCAGCGCTACATAACTGAAATAATGTTGATGTGATTTAAAACCCACATAAAAAAAGAAATAAATAGATGTTGGCTTTAAGAACATCTAAGAGGAAAATTGTATAGGCGACATCCTTGGTTGTATACCAGATCTGAGTTGATAGGATCTTATTCATTCATGTATAATGTGTGTTAAATGATTAAGTCCTTTCCTTATGTACGTTCTGACACTTTACCTATAAGGTCCTGCATGGCTCACTGTTTGAGGTGGTGGACTCAGAACCCGGGGGTCCCAGGTTTGAGCCCCATGACACCTCTTGTTTCTTGGATGTGGCCTTTGGGAAGTCACTTCAGAGCCCTAGCCTAGTACTGGGGGATCCGGGAAAACTGTTACATAACTGAAAAATTGTTGATAAGGCACTGGCGAAGAGGATTCGTATTGGACCTGTGTCAGCGACCAACCTTAACTTTTAACTTTACTATTAAAGAAAGATTTCTGGATTTGCCTTAATTATGATAACCCTCAAATAGGACTTTTTCACAAGTACTTGATGTTTTTTGTCTGCCTTGTTTCAAACTTTAATTCTATAATGGTGCATATTAAGTGAAACATGGTAAGTTCAAGACCTAGGTAGGTCATCAAAACAAACAGAAAACAATACGAGAGTTCAGTGCAATACATGTACTAACATAAGTGCTTCATGTTTATTAAGCACTAACTTTAGTCATACATTGAACCCTGGAATAGTTGTAAAAGCTTCCCTATATTGCACTCTAGGAAATGTTTGACAAGCCAGTTCGGGGGTATATAAAGGTTGTAATTGTTTGAATATCTAGTGAGCTTGGATAATTATATGAACCATCTGTGGGAAAAACTGAGAAATGACTTTACTTTACAGTGCTAATCCCAAAATAAAGCTAGTTTCCAAACAAGTAAAGTAACAGTCATCAATAATAATTATTAAAAAAGTTTACCGAATGAATACACTGTTTACAATGGACTTGTTGTTATGTACATTTGTTAGTTTTAGAAGAATTTATATTATACAGAAATTCATATATTATATGATTTATAAACAGTGTAGAGGAAATGTTTTCCATTAAAAAAAATGATAAACTGCATTTGAAACACATTTTCTTTCATGATTTATTTATTTCGACTGAAATTGGATGTTCAACCCATACTTTGTGCCAATATTTGGAGTGTAACAAGCCCCTGGCAAACCATCCTGCTCAGAGATCTACGTCATCATAACAACACCCCTATACTTTGACTCATCACAGTATGATATGACTTATTGTGCATCTACGCACCGCATCACAATAGAAACATACTCAAAGAAATAGTTTTGTAAGTATAACCCAAGGAATAGATTGTGGCATGCAAAAACTACATATCATATCATTTGAATCAATATCCAGCTAGCAAATAGAAACATACAGGAAATTTTCTCAGAAGAATAATATCTGTAAACATAGACAGGTCTGTAGGAGAGCTAGCTTGTGACGTGCCACAAAACATCTCTATTTATAGATTGAATTACCCCCACAATCCTTTAAATGATAGTACACAGGTAAGTGCATAGTGCACCTGTCGAACACAATACCTAACTCCTCACAGTGATCTCCCTTTATGAGATGCAGTGTGCAAGGGGGATTACTGTATGGAGTTTGAGCCCCTTGAAGTAGATTTTTCAAGATATTAGTTTAAAAAGGTCATCTGGACCAATTAACAGAAAACAAAACAACCAGGCTTACAGAATAGTATAAAGTTTTGTCACAAGTCGGTTATTTCAGAATAAAAAGATGATGATAGATGCTGTTAGTCAAATAAAGGTAGAAGTCTGCAATTAATAACAGACCTTTATTTACCGGTGTATGTAAGAAAGGGGGTTTCTTCCACAATGCAGTTTTTAGGAAGGCTGTTCCTATCAAAGGGGGATTATTCAAGGATTTTGTTTACCATCTTTGCTAATTATCAGGAACACGTTGGGCTTATTTATGTTTGGACATTGGGGTTCTTCATACATGGCAAAGTGGTAAAAATGGCAGTCTTGGAACTTGGTTGGGCAGGGCTCAAACGCAAACAATTTAGTAGGATGATGATAAGCATAAACACATGGCATATAATGTCATAAAGATTTATTTTCTGGTATTTGTTTCACAATTAATTTTTTCAATTCGTCAAACTTGTCTTCCTGTAAAGCTAGACGTATTTTTTCAAAGAACTGGAAGTAGTGGTGAGAGTTGTGTCTGAAAAATAGGAAAAGCAAACATCTTTACTAACCTCCTTGACTAGAGAGTTTCATCAGGTTATTTAACCCTTTTCCAAACACAAAACCTTTGACTGTCCCAAATTGAAAGTGTTTGCAGACACTATTACAAAATGTGATGAAATCGAAAAATAATCTTCTCTCCTATAGGCAGAGCTTTCTCCTTTTCCCACAATGCTCTCCAGAGTCATCTGCAACAAACTGGTCAAAATTTGGTTATTGTTAGGTAATGGGATAACTCTTTACCATCTATAACGACATTTTTTCTACTTTAAGCAGACAACTTTGGCAAAGCTTTTGAAACATGTGAAAAATCTATCTTTCAGTTCTGATGTTGTGATGTGTGAATAGATTAAAAAAGCATTGTGGCAAAAGGAGAAAATGCTTGTAGATAAGAAATGTATCAATAACCTGGTTTTCTGCAACTTGATAGATTTTTGATGTCATATCATTTGCTGAAGAGATTTCTCTCATGGAGACAATTCTCACAATAACCCACAATATAGAAGTTAAAAAGTGAATAAACACTCATATTAAGATGATCAATTTTTCAAAATCAAGAGTAAATTCAGTACAATATCAGAACTTATTTCAAAATGGATGTTAATAAATGAGTTTTTGGAGCATCCTTGGTCCATTGAATTTACACACCATATCTTGAGGCCTAGTGGTTTATTTATAAATCTAAAGATAAACTTGCGCAAAAACCCAAGTACTTATTATTCATCCACCTCACTTTGCTGACTAACACGTTTGTGGGAACCTATCAAGAAAATAGTCTGTATTAACTCGCTTTGTTTACACTATATTTAATACTACCAAGTTTACTATCTAAAGATCATCCACGACTAATTAACTAAACATTTGACCAATTTGTTGGTACTTACATCATGAGCAGGACGTATGACAACATTTCTGATGTGTTCAACAGATGGTTTATATAGGCTTTCGTAAAATTCTGACAGGCATAGCAGGGGCAGTTCTCTAGAAGGGGCGAAAAATCATCAAAATACCTGTAAAACAGAATAAAAACATATTCTTATGCTTAACCCTAAAAGTACTGGGAAAGTTTTTAAAAATAGATATTTGTGTCTTCTGCTTAATTTTGATGAGGAAAGATACCCAGAGAAGCAAACAGGTCAGATCACAGGCAAGCCGCCAATTTCATTGTTCTTTTGATAGTCACGATAAATATTGGCTTAATAACCAACAATGAAAACAGTGAAAAATTCAACAATGCTAACCTTTTCTCCTTGAGATCTATGCTGAAACCCTCTTTAACACCATTGTTTTCAACAGACTCAGGGTTGAAAGTGAAGTCGTAGTCAAACACCAAGGCACTGCCCCTCTCTGTTAACACATAGGGATATCTAGATACTGTCAAGGACTTTATAATCAGTTATTATCTTGCTTTAACAGTGGTTCCATTATAAAGCCTCAAAGCCTCATTAATGAAACATCATCTAGTGCAGGGCATTGCAAAGATGTTTTAACCCAAAGAATGCCGAGTAATTTTCTAAAAATAGATTTTTGTGTTGACTGCTTTCCAAAACCTGGATCAAACCGGTTTGCATAAGCATAAAGTCAGTTCCAGCACTATTAGGATTAAACCTTTTCCCAATATTGAGTTTTGTGACTTTTCCAAATAGCAAACATCAGCAGACGACAATTATGATAAATGAAAGACAAAATTATCTCTGTGGCTTTAGGAATCAACCATTGTGATGTAAAAATCTCTTGTCATGAGCAAGTTCTCCTTTTGGTAAAATATGTTTCATTAACTTTCTAGTGTAGGTGTTTCAAAATGCATATATATGAAGGAGAGCTATAAAAAGGCTAGAAATAGATTAGTTTGTTTGCGCGTCAACATTATTTCAGACTCTTAATGATGGAGAAAGACCCCATACTCAACTGCCCATAAGGGATAATTAAGCAATATAGATCCATCGGCATACTGTATGTCAGTAGAATACCTCTCACGAAAATCCAAATGCCATCACCGTATTTGAACCCACGCCTAGAGGGGGCAGGTGATTCCAAGTTCTGTATAACATAACATAATATAATTTTATTAATATCATAAGCTTCCAGCCCAAAATACATACATTACATGTATGCTAACCACTAGGTCACAGAGGCCCCGCTAAACCAAGCTATAGATAGAATCTGATGCACATTCTCTATATAATCTGATGCACATTCTCTATGTTGCCAAATAAATTTCACCAAAAAAGGATATGAGCTGTCGAATATATCTACTCCCATCTCCACTGCATGGATGACATTGTCGGGTCTCCAAACACAGGTCATCAGTCTGGGCTTGTCTTCTGGTAGGATACCCTTCAAGGAAATGGGCTCATAGTCATACAGCAGCCACAATTACCCTTAGAATAATTGGCAATTTCAAAAAAAAAAAAAAGATTTTTTTGTCGTCTGCTTTACAAAACCTTAAATATCTTTCCTCACAAACTTGTCGAGGAAAGATACCCAGAGAAGCAAACAGTTTGGATCACAAGCTAGTGCCAATTTACTAGGCGTTGGCCTCGATCCAAACTGTTTGCATAAGCATGAAGTCTGTTCCAAGTCTCACATTAAGTTGTCATTGTTATAGTTTCTTAGCTTTTGTATATCACATGACTTTTCAAAATGATGCCCAATTTTTTTCCCACTTACGTAATTTTTTATATAAATCTTAAATGTAAACAAAGATGTTTAATTGTTGTCCCAACAAATTGTGAAAATTGGACTTTGAAACATAGATTACAAATACAGCATGTGTTATAAAGTTGTTATAAAGTCATTATCATATAGTGTTTTGCTATGATTTAGATATAGTTTTGTCATATAGAACTCAATTCATTCAGTTTTACAGATTTGTTTTCATGTGACATTCTGGCTTTAAAGAAGATGGAAGAGTGCTGTAGAAGACAACTTAAACTTGTAATGGAAGTTCAATGAGGGAACTGCAAGGTCAGATTTGAGAAAAAAATGGCCGCCGAACCCTCAATTCAGGTTGTTAAACAGGTACCTCTTCCTTATTACTTGTTTTGCATCGGATTGCATTCCTCTAAATGGCCTCATAACCAAGATCATTAATGGAGTGTTTTGCACTTAACTGTTCAGGGAAACATGAATTATCTCGGTTATTAGGCCATCAAAATGAAAACTGTTGATACTCTCTGAAACCGCTTACAACTGCCTCTATGATAGGCAATATCCGATAAAAAACAAGTAAATTGTAAGCAGGGATCACCCCTGACCTAAATCTCAATGAGAGAAGAAATCTCGTTCCACAAAAAGTAATGGGATTTTTTGTAAAACTATGAGATATCATGAAAATTGAAAAAAAGAAAAAATACACCAAATTCAATAAAACTGTATTAAACGTGACAGTAACACTATATAAACCCAAAAACAGTTCTCACATGTACAGGCTCAGGCTGTAAACTAAAATCATTTTTTAAAAGAAAATATTGCCCTTGATTTTTTTTATTTCCAGTCTTTGAGGGTCTGTTTGAAGTCAAATGCTTCCAGATTTTGGGCCCTCTATCATAACTCTCATGAGCATGTCACAGTGTTCAGGGCTTAGTCTGTTTCTTAGCTTTGTTGTGACCATGTTTTGAGAGGAGAATGTTCTTTCGCAGTCTGATGTGTGGACAGGGTGGGAAAGAGCTAGGGCAGCCAATTTGTTGTTTTAAAGTTATTTGTGCCAATGCGCAAAGAATTTTGTAGGTTTAGGTGTTTGCACAGTTTACACCACATCACATTTTCCTTGTAATCATAATCTAACCAGTTATATTTCACTTAATTGATAATCTTTGCAGTTTTATTTGCAGTACCATTGTCAGTCTGATTTGGCTGCTCATTGGAATTATCCAAATTTCCGTTGTCGGCAGTCTTCTTTTCAGTGGAAGTACTTTCAGTACTTTGATTCAGGGGGGGGGGGGAGGTTGAACGAAGAAACTGCGTAATCGATTTATTGTTGTTTGGACAGTCTTTTTTTGGGAGGCATCCTTTTTTCAAATTTAAAATCGGCGCATCATAAATATAGCACACTTGATTAAGAAGTCCAAACTATAAAGTTAATAACACATTTGAATCAAATAAAACAGAAGTAACTTAACAATCCAAAACACACCCAATACACACCACGATTAAATCTTGTAGTTCTAGATATACTTTTCCCAAACAATGTCACTATTTATTATATGTGTGTGTTTCTAAATTATTTCACAGGACATTAAAATGCCGACGAAGGGTTGTATTAGATAAAACAATTGGAACCTAAATTACCCCTAAGTTTGGGTATTTTAATCGAACCCGTCGACATGTGTCCTGGATTATGGAAAGGACTGTTTCATCCAAGCGTTTAATTACCTGTCAACTACAATGAATGTTGGCGATCCTTTGCAACACAAGCCTGTGCTTAAATGATGAGCATGGCACTTCAGAAATTTTTGTAATAAAATAACTTGGAATATATTGTTTAAGGAAAAGGAAAATTTGATGCGATCGGCGATCTCGGGCTTTGGAGAGTAATGAGATTTTTGACAAAATAACGCGAGAATATCGCGGAATCCCTGCCTTGGGTAATCCCTGTGTAAGCAAGATGGAACTGTGTGAAAATCCGAATCCAGAGTTTGGTGGCCATTTTTTCTCAAATCTGACCATGTGTATATAGAATTCATCATATGTATGGAAAGAGTTCCCCCTTCAAAATTAATATGTTGTTACATTTGTGGGCCATAACCAGTCTACTTACCATGATTTTGTCCAGCAAATCTTTGATCCCTGTTATGTCAAAATCTTCCGATTTTGGTCCGATTTGGAAAAACCCATCAATGGTAAAACCTGAAAAGCAAAATAAAGTTAGATAACCTCTGACCCCATAACAATTTGAATGTTCAATATGAGACTATAGAAGGTCCTTCACAAATGCTTACCAATTGAGGGTACAATGTAAGACTATCATATGTCTGTCACAAATGTGAAGCACTTACTATGGTATTGCATTAATCCCTTGAATTGTAAGTGATTAAATAACTATATTTGAAATCATCGACAGAAAGTAGCCGTCAATTAGCCACTTCACCTGTATTCCGATACAAAAGGCTAATTTGCTTATGGTGACCAAATGTTGATAATTTATATCAATTGTTTGCTATTGCTTTGAATTTCAACAAGCTACAAAGTTCCTTGAAAAGTCCCTTACTTTCTCACAACCATTCCCCTTGCATTTTTTTCTTTCTCATAAAAGTGTATCCTTCTGGTTTATAAACACAAAAACATTGTGACGAAAGGAGACTTTCCTCATGATGAGCAAAGTCTCCTTTTGTCATAATGCTTTTAAATGTTATCAATGGCAAAGTCATTTTATGGTAATATTCTTTAAAGAGTACCAATTACTTTTCTTGCCACCATTTCATTTGCGCTTTCCTCTCTCATAAAAATTGCATTCTACAGGCTTATAAACATCGAAAACATTGTGACAAAAGGAGACTTTGCTCATGATGAGCAAAGTCTCCTTTTGTCATAATGTTTTCTAAAGTTGTCAGCTGCACAGACATTTATTTGTAATATTCTTTAAAGAGTACCATCTACATTTCTTGCCACCATTTCATTTGCGCTTTCCTCTCTCATAAAAATTGCATTCTACAGGCTTATAAACATCGAAAACATTGTGACAAAAGGAGACTTGGCTCATGATGAGCAAAGTCTCCTTTTGTCATAATGTTTTCTAAAGTTGTCAGCTGCACAGACATTTATTTGTAATATTCTTTAAAGAGTACCATCTACGTTTCTTGCCACCGTTTCCCTTGCACTTTTTTCTCTCTCGTAAGAACTGTAGCCTCCTACAATACTGCCAAACAGTGCAGCATCTTTCAGTCTCTGAAATGGATGTAAAAGCCAATTTAATCCTTCAGCCATACTTTCTTATGTTCAGTTTTTAATTTAAACTTAATCATTTTACATCAATTGTGAACTTAGATTCATCAATTTACAATCTACTTTCTGGTTTCATAACCAGCATTGGCATCAATTTGTTGTATAGTCATGGCATTTTTCCTTTGCCACTAATGGGGATCAAA
The DNA here is from genome assembly GCA_947846245.1 of Cerastoderma edule. Taxonomy (NCBI): domain Eukaryota; kingdom Metazoa; phylum Mollusca; class Bivalvia; order Cardiida; family Cardiidae; genus Cerastoderma; species Cerastoderma edule. Next base: position 10,350,948 of record OX401418.1, on the reverse strand, counting down.
CCTGGCACTATTGGTACCAGAAGCTGACAAACTACCATTGCATCACTGTTGCCTACAATTGCTTGATATTAACGAGAATAAAGAATTGTGCCTAACACTAGATTGCTTCTTGCAAGGATCTCCTTCCTTAGTATTAGTAGTTGATCTGGGATCGACTAGACGCTTGGTCTATTTTAAGACTTCTTACTGCGAGGTTAAAGGGGATGTAATCCTAATATATTAGTTCATATGGTAAATTAACTATGGAATGAAATGAAATTATCCTGGATAATCTCCTACAGATATGGAAATTTGAGGTACTATGAAAAGAGAAGTTAAAGGGCAAATTCAACTATAGAAGAAAACAACTTTGCATAAATCAGTTTAAAACCCTTTACCTCAGATTTTCTCTGCCTCTCCAATATAGAGTCTAAAAATCGGAGAGTTCTTTCCACAGACTTTGTTGCCCTTTTCTGTTTGGTTTCCTGGTTTGTATCACAGTCTGTCAGAGATTGGAACCAGTCTGGTAATACAGCTTCCTGTATCTTTATAAACTCATCAACATCGACCTTTGGGTACAGAAAAGGCATTATCAACAACAGTTTAGTAATTAACTGAATTCATTCATACTCAAATGTGTGACTGGTTCAAACTGAAATGAGAAGCTGATCACAAAACAACCCAATATTTTTATGTATAATAAATATTAATGTTATAAGTCACTTCTGATAATAAACTGTACAAATGTATAGGACACTACATAACTTACTTTAATTTTTCCTTTTTTCGCCCACACCCCTACACTATTTGTGTCGTTGTAGCCTGTGGGGACATTAGTAGCAGGGTCTTGAATGGATGTGTACACCAATTGGTCATCAAGGGCAGAGAACTTGGCCATACCATGTTTATACCCCTCTATAGTTTCTTGGTACTGAATGCTGTAATTATAAACATTCACCCTCATAAAGTTGCTAAGGTAAGTCTTGTTACTGTCCCAAGGAAGTCGAAGCACCTGTTTGTTGACTTTCTTAGTTTGTTTGGGTTTTACATTGGATGATTGCCTCAACAGTCATTTTGTCATGCCCTGCTCATTATCGATGTAGGAAGATTCTAAACCTACCTGCATTTAAGGGTGAGTCAATCTGGGTAAAATCATCGGCATTCCATAAATCTACATGTAGACTACCTCTTAGAAAAATTCAAATCATCTGCTAGAATTAAATCACTTATGCTTCTGGGCTAAACTAACAGTACAAGGCAAGCGGATAAGACCTTGTCCAAGAGAATTCTAAAACTACATATTGACTATGCACAGATTTCAAACCCTGAACATCCAGTCCTAAATGTAATACTAGGCAAGACTATACCACTTTCCCATTGTATATCCCTACCAGAATGATAGGTAGACGTCAAACATCCCATTGTATATCCCTACCAGGAGCCCGTTTTACTAAACAGTTTACGCTTAAGATTTGCGTAAGTCTAAAACAACGAGTCCTTTTATTTCAATATTTGGCAAAGCAATATTGCAAAGTAACACATCATTGGAATCGTCTCTCCGAGACGCTTCCAATGACGTGTCACATTGCAATATTGTACTTTCATTGAAGATATTATCCATGTTAATCAATTATGACTTACGCAAACATTTTCCGTAAGTTGTTTAGTAAAACGGGCCCCAGAATGATAGGTAGACGTCAAACATATGAATTGATTTTAACCCCTCCTATCATTAATATTAATGAACAAATTCTTCATTTCTTACAGAAATTTAGAAGCATCTAGCTGTGCCATTATCTAATGTCCTTGATCCTCTGTACAATATCAGCTGCATTTCCGTACCCAAATAATTAGTAGATACAAATCATAAATATTGACTTTACTATTTCAAGCCATTGTGGAGGACAGTGGTCCAAGGCCTGGGGTAGAGCAACTGCCACGGAACATAAGGGTTGTGGGTTCAAATCCTGTGAGAAGCAGGATCTGCCTTGCAACCTTTCATTAATCCACATTCAGTGTGAGTAATGGTTATGTATCAAGCAAGCAGAATCGAGAGTGATTTATCTAAGTTGTAAGAACTTGTTTCAAAATTGATTTAAAAATTAATAAGTTTAAACTATGTTATTGATATTGATGAAAAAATACTCCATTTCCCAAACACTTACAGTAAATTTAGCGGCATCTGTGCCATTACCGGAATGTCCTTGATCCTCTGTACCATGTCAGCTGTCAGATGAGCAACGCTCCCTACAAATTCAAAATTTAATTCAAATATCTTTTATTCTCTCACTTCTGAATTTGTCAAGACATATGAGTATAGCAATACAATAATATTACATTCATTCACATAAACAATAGTAATGTACCTATATAAGTTGTAAGAAAACAGAGGTAAGTTAAATAGAAGTACAGTATTTCATCATAAAAACATCAAAGGGTTAGATGAAAGAGTGTGTTGGGGTCTTTTATCTGCAGTTTTGTAAAATGTGATAATGTTAGCCTTACAACGGTCCCATCCCCAATCAAATTAACTATTTTTCCCAATTTCCTTATGTTTTAATTAAGTTATTCCTCCAAAATTCCCAATTGATCTTTACTGCTCGTTATAAAGTGTGGGACATCATTGACTTTTTCATTTTACAAAATCATCTATTTTGTAAAATTGGAGTAACTGAAGTGGCAAAAGAAATTGCGCACTATGAACAAACTCTCGTTTTTTCCCCAATTGTCAAAGTTGTTTATTATGTCAATTGTTCAACACAAGACTAACGTAAGTCCATCACTAATGTCTTGTAGTGGTGGTGCACTAACAGGATTATTGAGTTATCGGTTAAAGAAAGTGGCTGCCCTCATCTTGTTTAACCAATTACCAAACAGTGACGACATTTAACCACTTTATTGTAGACGATTCTGGAAAACACCTGTGGGAAAAGAAGAAATTGCTTGTAACAAGCAATTTCTCCTTTTCCCACAATGTTTTCTACTCTATCAAAAGACAACTTTCTGATTTTATCATATTTTGAAAAGTCATAGATCTGCCAACTCTTTCAATTTGGGACAGTCGTAAATTTGTTGTTTAGTTAAAAGTCAGTTACCTCCTCTTGTATATAGCATACACATTGGCGTTTCAATCGTCTTGTTCCCATGGCGACCCACCTCTGTCAGTAGACCTAAACGAGCACCTTTATTGCGTATACATTGTATTGTATACTTCATCTTTGTTCCCTTGTCTGAGCTATCATGAAGGCTAAAATGATATGCCAATTACATCTTAATATAAAAATAAATTAGAGTTCGTAAATTCTCCTGTTGAAAATGGATTCTACCAAATGTTACACAGAAATGGTATGTATTATTATAATTCTGATCTCAATATTTGGCGCCTGCAGTCATACAAAATGAATCGATGCCAAAAGACACAAGGTCTAAGTAATAAAATTAAAAAGAAAACCAGCTAAGTGGGTGAAATAAGAGAATATTGCCTTTAAACAATCAAGCAAACCAAAAATCCTTCGATAACTAGGTTACCTGTCAATTAAAAGTAAGCAGCTAGCATGTGATAAAGGGTACCCTGTGATAAACATGGATTTGATTAAATCATATCAACTCATCTATTGCAAAACAAATTCTAATGACTAATAATATCAATCAATTTCTATTTTACTCTGCAAGTGCATGACCACTTTTGATACATATCAAATGTGGATTTGATTTGTGTAGACTCTTTAAAATACAAATTAGTAGCCAATGTCTAACGAGGAACTTTAAGTACTTTGATCTTATCCGGATTCATTGCCTAACCGAATTTGTTTAAAGTCTGCTTTCGTAAAATTCTTACATTCTTAAGTGTTCGATACATAATATATACACTCCATTTGGTCAAGTATAACAAATAAACGGGTAAAATAATAATATTCACTATATCATGACGTACTTTAACCAGTAAGATCGAAATAACTCCAATAATTTCGACCGGTTTGCTTTCGTTCCACCTCCCAAAGAGAGAGCTATTCATCAACAACAACAACAACATAAAAAATAGAAAATAAAAATATCGAAATTAAGATGGTTTACATCAATTTACCGCCAACATTGACGGAAGAAGAGGAATTATTGCGACAAAAGTATGCAAAATTACGCAAAAAGGTAAACACTTGATCGGTATATCAGTCTGAATCAGTTTGACAGGTCAATAAGAAAATGATATGTGTTTCGTCATCAATAAATATCGCTATATAGCGCCCTTAGTAGTTAGTCTTTGAGCTGCATTTGAGTGACCATTTCATCAGCTTTTCGTTTATTAGTCCAAATCATTGGCCATTTCTTTAATTCAATGCTATCGAACCCCAAAAGAAAGCTGTTGATTCAAACAACTGCAGGCCCAGTCTAACTAATTTGAGACATTTGGAAAAATATTGAGAAACTTTTGCATCCGTCACAACAAAATTTCCAACGGTTTATTTGATGGGGGATAAATGCGATAAATTTTGTCGAATTTTTTGTCCCAACATTTGAAGACCCATATTTCTATTGTTATTGAAAAATATCAAATTCTTTTACTCACAGTTGCGAATTAATCCTTTTTAATCAATTGATCCATGCACTTAACATGTCTGTATTCCGCATAATAATTTTGTAAAAATGTTTAAATATAGACTAGGTGATAATTTTTTGCTACCGTTAAGTTTTCTCTGCACATGGGCACTGAAATGTATGCCATTATATTGTGGTAAGTAAGTTTATTTTACATATCTTGTCTTATCAATTGTCTTTGAAAGTACATTTTTTGCTATAACTCCGATAGGAGGCACTATTTATTTCAAGTGTTTCTATCTAACAGCAAAATGTTTAGTAACGATTGTCTGATATCTATCCTATGGCATCTGGTCAAATTCTGTGATTCTTACCCAGCGGTCAAAATAAGTAATGGTGTTTAGGTTTATTTATAAAAAGGCCCTATTTTTTCATTGCAGAAAAAGCAGCTGCAAGCACTCAAAGCTGCTAAGCCAGAGAGGGAGCAAGCAAAGGAGAAGCCAGTAAAAAGACGTAAGGGATCTTATTCCTTCATTGAGCTTGACTGTAATTTAAGCTTCAAGCATTCATCACAAACAATGCAGGGTTGTCATTAAGAGCCGGCTACCAGCCAATTTGACTGCTTCAAATGACCCTTTGGTTGGCTCAAACATCAACAAAAATGATATACATGTGGTCAATTTGTCATAAGTAGTAGCTATAACACCTAATTTTTGTTTGCTTCATTGGCCTCCTAAAATCAAAAGTTGACCTATTACTTTGAAAGTTAATGACAACCCTGTGATGTCAAATAAATAAGTTTACTTTTTATCAAAATAACAAATTTTAAAAGTGAGTGATCAAATTACTGATTGAACTTTGAGCTAGTTCTTCTTTCCCCATAATGAAAATTTGTAATGATATATAGAGTAAGGTAATTGCAGTGGTCCTGCATGGCAAAGTGATCCTGGGTTTGAGCTCAATCAGTAACTCTGATTTCCTTGGAGTGTCTTTTTAAGCAAAACATTTCAAAGCCCTAGCTGAGTACTGGAGGAATCAAGGAAAACTGTAACATAATTGAAAAAGTGTTGACACAGTCTGAAATCTTATATAAAAGGTACATTAGAATAATGAAATATTCATGTTATTTTTTACAGCCTCTGAGTCTGCTGTAGAAGCTAAAGAACAAGCTAAAAAACTCATCATGTCTGGGGTAGGTACATTGGTTATTTGATCTGCCAAAAATTCACATATCTTGACTGAGTTAACAATGAACTCAGTTTTTCAGAACATTCCGATGACAATACTTACAAGCAATATACTTTTATTTTGTGTAGGGTTTTTGACAAAGTTTCAATAGATGTTCTGTTATATTTTTGAGACCATCCTGGAATTCAACAGCACTAGCCTTGAGTTCTAGTTTGTCTATTTTCATAGTTTTTTTAAGTTATTTTATGATGTCATGTAAACTCATCATAGATGAAGTAAAGCCCACAAGGGCCTGTCAAGAGGGGTAGGGTGATCAGCATTCTTTCTGTCAGCCAGGAGACCTCTCATGATCATTGAAATCTATTTATATCATGGTTTGATTTTACATGGTTAATCAATGCAAAGTTTTGATTCAATATCATACGTTCATTACACATTATGTATTGAGTATCATTAACACATTACCAATTATCTATTTTCTATCATTCATTCACTACAAATTCTTATTTATTTTTCATAAAGCAAATACTTGTTAGCATGTAAATAATTCAATATACATTTATATACATCATCATAATGGACTCTAAATGACCTTAGCTGTTGTTGCGCCTTAAAATCCCAATTATTTGAATTTACATGAAGAGGTCCTCTGTGATTTAAAATTCAGTCCCTGTTGTATGAGAAGTATGTAGGATCAAAATTGCATGAAAATGTATTGTGTTGTACAGTTCAAAATAGAAACTTCTAAAGAGTTAGGTTAATCCCCAAACAAACCTTTGCACCAAAGGGGTGGCAAAGTCTGATCTTGATATATTTGTCCGTAAAGGCCAGAATGTATTCTAGACTTGTCTATACAATGGTTAAACAGTAAATTTCAGTAAACTTTCATTTGTCCGTAAAGACTTTTGGACATGCTGGGCAATACAGGCTATGTATTTTGCCATCCATGTCACCATGTTCATCTTGATATAATTTATGTTCAATAATGAAACTTCACAGGCTATAAAATTGAGCGACAAGAAAGAGAAACAAGGGTTTAAGAGATCACGAAATTTGGAAAAGAAGCTGCAAGACCCAGAAAAAGTGCCTGTGGCACCCGTTGGGTTCCAACCATTTGCTGCGGCACATCAGGAGGATGAGAAAGAAGATAGGGAAGAAAGGGTTGGTATTAAATATTGTAATGGATTGTTTAACCCTTTAAGGTATAGAGATAAGGCATATCAGTGACACTATAGGTATAAACCATCTGATTATCGAAGACCATTAACGCATACATAATTAGTCACCCTAGGTACCTATTTGCACACAATTATCTCCGATAATTGTTATTGATTGGGGTACTGTTAATCAAACCCAAATTAATGCATTTTACATTCATCTAATAGATTTTCTCAAAGAATAAAAGACGACGAGAACAAAATTTCCTTTAAGTTGATGTTTTTTTCTTTATTTAGTGATACATTCATATCAGGTTTAAGTTGTAGAAAATTAAACAAACAATGACAATGTATATTACGGTGTGAATTATACAAAATCAAAAGTAATAATATGACTTATGTGTTCTCCCTAAGAGATCCCTAATTTGTTTTTCTGTTTTGTCATCAATTGCAGGGAATTTTGTTGCCGAAAAATACCATTCATGACTCGAGATACATACTTTGTCTTTGCATATTTCTCAACAAAGCTGAATCGTTTTACTTCAATTCCCGTTCAAACCGTTTCCAAAATGAAGAAAAGAATGTTTTTCAACGCAATATTGCTTTGTAAAGAAGTTGAACCTGGTCCTTCTAATAAATGTAAAACAGTAAAAATCAACTCATTTTGGCAACGAAACATGCTAATATTTCCGTAAAATACGTGTCCATGGGTGATGAATTTACCAAAAGCTCGTAGTTGTAGTCAAAGTCGGAGGAATGATCTAATTTGCTTGTCCGTGAATTGGTAATATTTATCAACATTTCATCATCTTCAGGCTTTAAAAAACCCGATCAAATTACTGCTCTGAATCTACATTGATGTCTGACTTGCGATCAGAAACACCAAATTGGCTAAATATTTTAAAAAGGCCGTCTTTATAACGTCAATTATTTGACGGCTCGATTTTCAATCGCCTTTAAACTTTGAACAATAGCTCCGTGTCATAAACATCCTTTACAGGTCGCGTGCCGTATGCTCTCGTTTTAATTGGATAGTATTTTAAGAAATGTGTTAAGTTACTAAAGAATTGCATGAAATCCTTATCGAGTCTTTACAAATCGGCAGTGTTTTGATCTTTTATGACCGGAAGACTTCTCATTAATTGGATTGGTAATTTGGATTCCCTTCATCTCAATTTGATAGCGTTATTTCCATAAGCGTGTCGTGAGACCATTATCAAAAGATTCTCTCTAGAGCAAAAGTTTAAACTTTGACCCTATAATTTTATCATCGGAAATGAAAGAATACATATTTATTTAAGAGGAAAACAAACTTTGGAGAAAATGACGTGTGTGCAAAGATGTGTTATTAAGAGCTAAAGTTGAATCAATTTTTCAGCTGTCAAAAAGCGTTCTATGCGGTAATCGATAGAACGTCAAAATAGGTTTTATACGGTAATAGGTATAACGGCGAAAAGGGTTTTATACGGTAATCGATAAGGCGGCGAACGGCGCTATATACCGTAAAGGGTTAACACTTTACCAAATGCCAAATTTTCAATTGTCCGTAATTGAAAGAGTTTGCAGACAACATTTCAAAGTTTGATGAAATTTGAAAATAATCTACTGATAGGGTAGAAAAAATTGTGGGCAAAGGAGAAATTGCTCGACACACGCAATTTCTTCCTTTCCCACAGTATTTCCAGAGGCGTCTGCAACAAAGTGGTAAAATTTTGTTATTGTTTGGTAATGGGTTAACATATGATTTTACATTAGTAATTCAGTTAATTTTGCCTGGCTAATGAATAATAGAGGAAATCCCAAAAGAAGATACAGAGGAAAATATTGTTATAAGAAATTGAAAAGGATTGTTTTATACTTGGTTTCACATCACACAAGAGTACTTCAGGGGCCCGTTTTACCAAACAACTTACGGAAAATGTTTGCGTAAGTCATAATTGATAAACATGGATAGTATCTTCAATGAAAGTACAATGTTGCAATGTGGCACTTCATTGGAAGCGTCTCGGAGAGACGATTCCAATGATGTGTCACTTTGCAATATTGCTTCGTCCAATATTGAAATAAGAGGAATTGTTGTTTTAGACTTACGCAAATCTTAAGCGTAAACTGTTTAGTAAAACGGTACCTAGTTGTTTTGCCTTGCTCATGAATAATAAAGGAAAACCCAAAGGAACATTTGCAAGGAAGGGTTGGTATAATAAATTGAGTGCAAATTGTTCTAGATTTGATTTTTCATAACATCATCAGTTATTCAGTTGTTATTGCCTGGCTCCCACGAATAATGGAGGAAGAACCAAAGGATGATATGGAAGAAAGGATTGGCTTTAGATGTGATTTCCTGGTAAAGTTTTGATTTTACATCACATCAGCAGTTTATCAGTCTTTTTGCCTGGCTCATAGATGATGTAGAAAACCCAAAGGAGGATAGAGATGAAATGTTGTCATAAGAAATTGAGATGGGTATTTGTAGTTTTGATTTTACATCACATCAGCAGTATTTCAGTTATTTTGCATGGCTCTTAAGTGATGAAGAAGGCCCCAGACCTAACTGCATGTTAAAAAAAATGGGTCAAATGATTAGCATTCCATAATTCCATCTATCCAACTATTCAACTGCCTCTCCTTAAATTACAATCTAAAGGTGCTGGAAAATGGATTCACAAAGAGGGGGTCCTAGCTCTTTATACAGTTAGTTTAACACAACATGTTTTGTTTCAGACAAATCCTGGTTGTTAGAATATTGTGTCATGGATTTATATTTATCTTGTTTTTTCCAGAGACCAAGAGGTCCACGTATCAGAGGACTGTACGACAACTTTGTGAGAGGAGAACCTGGTCAAAGTAAGATATTTAAACAAAACATATATTCAGATAGAAGTCTTGTTAGGCTTTCATTTGTATCAATGCTTTACGTGTTATAAGTCATTGCATAAAAAAAACTCTGGAAGATTGAAATAGACACCTCTCTGTATTGAAATGGAAATCTTTCTGTATAATTATATACAAATGCATGTTCAGGTATGTAGTAATGAGTATCTTATTTCCAGGACATGACAGAGAGGACAGGCGGGATGATCGGGAGAGAGACAGGAGGGAACGAGAACCGTTACCTAAGACTGGTATGTGACAGTGTTTTAGTCTTTCTCTCGTTTATACTTGTTTTAATGATAAACCAAAGCCTTTTGCTTAGTTAAGTTTAAACTTTTCTATTTTACATGGATTATGAAACATATTCTTACAACTTAAATAAATCAGTTTCGATTCTGCTTCCATGAAAGGTTGCAAGGCAGATCCCGCTTTACATGGTATTCGAACCCACAACCCTCATGTCCCGAGATGTACACTCTTCCTCTAGACCACTGTCCATTGATTGGCCTTTTGTGTACTTGTTTAAATGAAAAGTTAGGACATCATGTAATAGGGTTCAAAAGATTCCTCATATGAGTTTGTTTTAACGAAAAGCCTGATATTGGTATTTTTAACAAAAAATGGACAAAAGAAAGTTGGAAAGATCCTTGTTTCATTGTCAATGAATTTATTAATCTTAGTTTATAAAAAGTCTTAAGCCTACCTTGCAATGTAGGCATAGACATACTTATTTGCACATACCTGCAGTAATTAATCTAGAGAACACTCAAACAAAAGGAGAAATTGCTCTAACAAGCTACTTCTTTTTTGCCATGATGGTTTCTACTGCAATTTTTCATAACCTACATGTGTAACATAGAGGGATATATTTCCTTATTTTCTAAGGTGTAAATTATTTCATTTGTTACACATGTACTTAGGAAACACTGTGTATGTGCATGGACATGGGATAACGGAGGAGCTGTTGCGGAAGCACTTTTCAAATTTTGGTACAATTGTAAATATATCGATGGAAAAGGAACGAAAGTAAGTAATCTTTACTCAATTATCTATTAAGTGATCTTTTCATAGGAACTCATAACATAGTGTTTGCTTGAGTCTGTGAACATGCAATAATTATTCATGGTGACAAGGGAGGTAATGAATATTTTATGAATAGGTTCATGATTAGTGTTATCTCCCTTGATTTTTCAAAATCTTGCTTATTTTCGCAATTGTCAATATAGGATTTACTGGTATACAATAATTATGACATGTAATTAAGTTTCAATACTTTTTTCTTGTTTATTTGATCTAACATTTGAGCTGTTTTCAACATTAATTTTGATATATGAAACAGGGCACCTATCAATGGATCTAGTATTTTGTCATTTTTCCATGCCATTCATTAGAAGATGCTATCTGCAATCATCATTAAATTGATTTTTAAAACGGTTTTGACAAATGAAAAATAAGAATGATTACAGAATGCCAATGGTTCTACCTGATTTGACCAGCCCTTATGGGCTGTTGAGTATGGGGTCTTCCTCCATCATTAAAGGTCGTGCATTGCAACATAACTGAAATAATGTTGATGTGATGTAAAACCTCTCAAAACACATGTTAGCTACTTTGTTTTATTTCTTAGAGGCCGGTATGTCAAATTATATGGTGAAAATGGACACTTAAGATACTCTTGGTGTGCTTATTCTCCCTGAGTGACATTGCTCTAGCATTGATTAAAAGATGTATTTGATGTGAAATTTGAAGATGATTTGAGTGATTAAACATAGATATCTTATATGCATTCATTTTTTATCAACAGTTGTGGATTTGTGACATTTGATAAAACAGATTCTGCAGATATAGCAATACGAGAGGTAACTTCTTTTCAGCTTATTTGTGCATAATGGCCCTTTAAATAAGCAACTATTAGATTACTTTAAGCCATCCCTCCAGACGAGAATTTGTCACTGGTTCAAATTGAAAGCAAGAGCAAATGACTAATAAAACTACGAAAAAAATGTCTCATTTTCTCTATGGTGTAGAAACCATTGTGACAAAAGGATAAATTGCTAAATAAGAGCAATTATCCTTTTGTCACAGTGGTTTTAAAAGTCTTCCGCTCAAAATGCTGCAAAGGGAGGTATTATGGAGTAAAGGGTAATGTTGCTGTTGCAAATGATCTTTGATGTATTTGTGTGTAAAGAAGAAGTTCTTTTTACAAATCATTTTGATTTTCTTAGGAATACCTTGCACTATAGTTGTTTTCGATAATTTTTTCCATAAAGATATCTTCCAAAAACCTTTAAAATTTCAATTGTTATTGAAGAAAACAATTCATTCTTTTGAAGTTGTTAATTGATATGAACTGAAATTTAATATCCTTGCTCATTATTTTTTTACACATTTCATACTGTATTAACTATTTGAGCTAAGAGAAAGAATAGCTTTTTTTCCATGATTCTTATTGGCATCGTCATTAGTTATGTAATAAATACCATATTTTAAAGTGTTATGTATAATTTAAAGAGTAATATAAACATGTGTTTTCTACAGGTGGGAAATGCTATGATAGATTCGGTACAGTTGCGTGTGTCAATGGCCAGACGGCAACCAGCATTCGAGCAGACAGCACAAGATCCGTCCAATTCATCCTGGGCTTCTATTGGTATGAATGTAACCCATATATCCCCCTGATATGGCATTTTGGACCTAGTCCAAATCAAAGAAAATAGCCAGAATTGACTATATTTCTTTGTTTTAAATGTTTACTTTTTTCTTAAATGGGATTTTTTTGTGAGTAGAAGTATGTCCAAAAAATAGCTGACAAGTTAAACAGTTCAACTCACTCAGTATGACTAGCCGGTAATGACTGCGCTTTTATAGGTAGGAGAGTAAATCTTATCCTCCATATATGGGATTTGGGACCTGGTCCAAATTGAAAGGAATAGCAGAGGACATATATGAAAAATTACAATAAATTTATGTTGAGCCCGTTGGTTAACCCATTACCAAACAATAACGACATTAGACTAGTTATTCTTCAGACGACTCTGGAATTCATTGTGGAAAAAGGTGAAACAAGCAATTTCTCCATTTCCCCACAATGATTTCTGCCCCATCAGAAGGTTATTTCATCACACTTTTAGATGTCATCTGAAAACTCTTTCAATTTGGCACAGTCTAAAATTGGTGTTTGGTAAACGGTTAAGGTTGTCCCAGGTCAAAGTCCCTAAAGCACAGCTGTTGTCTGGAGAATGTCCTTTGGAAAAGTGCTTTAAAGCCCTAGCATAGTGTTTAGGAATCGAAGGAAAACATGATAATATAATTAATAATATTGTTGACATGGCATTTAACCAAATAACAAAGGTTCTATGGATCTCATCATGAGTAACATTTAATTTTTCAAAATATTTTTAAATATGATTCATTTGGTTCATTTCTATCAGAATTGTCTGAAGAAAGACCAATAAAGCTCTTAATTGTTAAAAATCAAAATCATGTTTTGGTAAAAGCTTGCTTGATTATGGCATATACTCATTGTTAGTAATGGTTTGATGCAATCTGGAGATCTTTAATTGGTAAACTGGGGTATTAGCATATGTTTATTTAGAAATTGTTGCAAATCTGCTTTAAACCTTCATAAAAAAGGAAATATATCTACCTTTATCTCTGATATTGAAGATTTCTTTGCCTTGCTTTGTAAAAGTATAAAGAAAAAATGTTGAAAGTGAAAGAAAAAAGCAATTAGAGTAAAATGTATGCCTTTATCACCAATTTAACCTTTTCTTTTCTTTTTTTTTCAGCTTCAAATACATCCCAAAAAGGATTCCACAAGGATAAAAGAAGCGTTGTTGCATATGAAGATGACATGTTCTGAGTTCTTTAACTTAAAGCTACTGCATCAGTATGTGTCCTTGACTCCCTAAAGAGGGGAGGGGTCTGTGATTGTGTTAGCATTGTGATTAGAGTCTAGTTCAACAACCGATGGCTAGATTATTCAATTTAGACTGTCCTATAGACTAAAGTATACTAGAAATCATAATGACAAAAGAAGGAACTGTGTTTTATCATCTTTTTGTTATGCTTGTTTTACAAGTCATCTCTCAACACATATCTAAATTTTCAATGGCAGTCATGTGGCTGTGTTGGTATTAGAGACTGGTTGTCGAAGGTTCAAGATATGATGGCTAGACTATTCATTGAGGAGTGTCTTGGAGAAACCAAGATGCAAGAAATCATGATGACAAAAAGAGGAATTTCTTGTATCAGACAGTTAATTTTTAAGTTACGCTTGTTTCTCAAGTTTGATTAATTGCATAATTTGGCTCTTAAGGCTTATCAGTAATTTCAAGAATGGTAATGTGGGTGTGTCAGCATTGGGATCAGATCATTCATTGATGAGTATCTTATACACACCAGGCTGCTAGAAATCATGAATGCAAAAAGAGGAATTGTTTGATACTGACAGTTAATTGTGTTTATTATGCTTGCTTCTCAAGTTTTAATAAATGTCTCTCAATGCTTATCCGTATTGTCAGTAGTTGTCATGTGGGAAAAGAGTCAGTAGCTTTGAAAGAATATTTTGCTGTCTTGACGAGGAAATACCAGGAGCATGGAAAGTTGTGCTGACCAGTGACAGCTTCATTTGAGATTAAATTAGCATGATATCTCTCTTCCCATTGTCTTCAGCAAATATGTTTGACATTCTTGCTCTAAATGCCCTTGTGTGATTTGTTGTAGTGAGTATTTCGAACTACAAGTTCACCTATTCAGAGACTCAGATAAGATCCTTATTCCCCAGCGATGTCTTTTTATTTTTTTTAAACCCATTGTTGTGGGTATTCATGAGAATCAGAATCATCTCAACAAATTATCAGTCATCACTTTTTTAAGATAAATATATAGGTGTGATTAAATATCTATTATTGCATATGTATGTTAAGAATTAGTTATCATTGCCTAGTTATGTTAGAAAATTACAAGCAAAAGATGTATTATACCCTTTTATTGGAAGTCTGCATTTTGGTGTAACTTGTTATCAACATGTTTGATTTATATGAACTAATTTGGAATATGGCTCTAGGATGAGTTACTATGCATTGTCAAGTCTAATATTGTTAATGAAAAGCCCCAATAAAGGAATAAGCAATGGATGAGTTGAATTTTCTTAAAACATGGCCTTGTTTCTAAAGAAAATAAGCAATGGAATGGCAATTGTTCTACTAATCTTGACCTGCTGTTGTCGGCACTTAACCGTTTACCAAACGCCACATTTTTGACTGTCCAAAATTGAAAGAGTTTAAAGACGACATTTCAAAATGTGATGCAATTGGAAAATAATCTTCTGAAGAAGGAATATATTGCTTTTTAAGGATAATTTGGTTTGAGCACAATTTCGAGGAAAACATCATTTGTGGAACAATGAAGTTTAAATATACTCTTGCCTTGAACCTATAGCATGCCTTAATGCATAGCCTCAATCCGGATTTCATTTACATGTGGAAAAAGACAGAAAAAAACAGTCAAAAGCTCATTGTTATGTTGTATTTGTATTGTTGCGATTCCCCATCACAAGAACTTTTGTTATTTGACGTTTAACATTGTGGTTGTCATAAGTGTTTTGCCTTCTTTAACATTATAAATTTGAGACATCTTCTGTCAGTGCATATTTGAAGAAATGGATCAAAATAACATTTTACTAAACAAGCCCTAGACATGTTATATCTGCTACAATTATTCTGAAATATGTGTGGGATAAAAACATATATATATACCGTTTTAGTGGATAGGGTATGGAATTTGAAATCACATGGCTTTTCTTCTCGTGGGTTCAAATCCCGGTGACGGCACTTGTAGAATAGAGTTTAATCCCGGAAAACCCACTGTGGTAAAAGGGGAAATGGCAAAAAAAGGCAAACACTCTTCTTCGGTCAATTGTTTTTAACCAGTCCTACAACAAACCGGTTGTCTTTAATTTGAAAGTTGTTGTTAGTTGTTGTTTTCCATTTGAACTAGACACGCCGACTCGTAAGAAGCAGCTCTGGGCCTGGCCCGTGCGTGTACCCGTGCGTGTACCCGTACAAGTGTGGGGTATGCATACTGGTCAGGACCACAGGTTAAAAAAGAAATGGGCTTTAGCCAGACCCTTTAACTGATTCAATGCTAGCCTAAGGTCCCGCGGCCAATGCGTGTACCCCGCACTAGGCTGCGGGGTATACGCTCAGGCCAGGACCCCAGGCTAGGCTGACTTGTCGGATCATCTGTCCAACTTTTGATAAATTGATATAACATGAATAGTTCGTTACATTTGAACATTTCTGATTTTTCAGGAAATCAGTCAGTGACTTGTTAATATTACTAAGCCGTAAATGTGTTGAAGAAAGAAGAGATAAAACTATTAAAACATTATTACAGGACTTCCTTGTTTGATCTTTCAAAATCTTTGACTTTCTTTGTTTGTGTGTGCCTCTCAAAATGGTATTCGAAGCAAATTCTCAAATGTTTGTAGTTAAGAGGAATAATGGCGTTTAAGACGAGGATCCTGTTTTCAAAATTTACACTCTTGTAATGTACACTTTATATACTGTTCCACTGATGTATGACTTTGCAATAGTTCTTAACCCAATATTTAAATAAGAGGGAATAATTGTTTGAACTCGCGCATAGAAGCATAGACTGTTCAGTTATACTGTACCCGGGACATTACAAGAAAGAACACACATACGACCCTTTGCGAGAATGAGACGAGGACCCGGGCTTGGGTGTCCCGTCCCACATTCCCGGGGCTCTAGGTATCGAAAGCCCGTTTATCATACACCCGCACCCGTGTTGACGTCTGCCCACCTATAATGAGCGCTCTTTGGCGGGACATAGCGATACTACTAAGATTGGTGATCAAATAGTGAATACCATTACCTCATCAAGTCATTTATATTCTTAGTCACAGTGCTTTTGTAACCTTTATCGCGTATGGATTCAATATCACAAGAAATCTATAAACCTAATATGAGAAAACTTTTAAACAGCGCGTAAAACTTGACAAACCATTCAAAGTTACTTGTTAATATATGTAAACCTTTGAATGTCAAGATAAAATGTTGTTGGAACATAGAGTGTTTGCATTATTGTATAGCTTTTGAACTCACAACAAATTCAGAAAACACCTATACATATATAAAAATGCCGATGGTTCTACTCAGTTTGGCCAGCCTTTATTGGCAGTTAAGTAAGGGACCTTCTTCCACCTATGATGAGTCCAGCCAGGTCTCGTAACAAAGCTTAAAAAATGTTGACCCAATGTAAAGCCCCAATAAAACAACAATTCGTAAACGCTTTCTCGAGAGATTCATTGTTTCCAAACAAGCTGATGTTTGGTTTGTATTGTTGTGATGATTAGATTACGAACGTCAGTAAGAATGCACGTGTGGTACGTGTTGTGTAAACAACCGCTTGAGTGTGCATTTACTGCATTCCTTCGTAGGCCTAGCTGCTCATGCGGGTTACCCGAATTCAATGTTTGTTTTCTGACTAAAAATGCGCGCATTTACTGCATTCCTTCGTAGGCCAAGCGATCATGCGGTTAACCCGATTTCAGGGTTTATTTTCAAACTAAAAATATATGCATTAAATTGCATTCCTCTGTGGGCCTAGCAATTCGTGAAGAAAACGAGATTTCAAGGTTTGTTTTGTATGATATATGATAACCCATGCTTAATTAGGGCGTTTTGTCAAACACTCGACAGAGAAATCGCAGTCGACGGGTGCACATATCCAAAACAGTCGGTCTTTGACTGCGATTTCTCTGCCAAGTGCTAGACATAACGTCGTTTTGAAGCATGGGACAGCAGATTTATTGTAAGAAAATGGTGAATTCGCCAATCATGAGAGTCGAACAGAGGGGTCAATTTCGAGGCTTATTTTATAAGCACCAACTGATACCATTCCAAATAGTAAAAATATGCAGATGGAAAATGAGTGATGCCACTGTGCAACCGACTCCCCAAATTGAATTTGTAGGGGGGCTAGGGAATATTGCAATTTGAAAAGAAGCCTACGGTATTTATGAAAGTTAGAATAAAAGACTGATGGAAAGAGAAACTGCTCTTAACAAGCTTCTTCTAGCTTTGTCTCAAAAGGGTAGGCACCCTTAAGGGTAAAAACCTTTGAAGCAAAGTTAGAATAAGCTTGTTATGGGCAATTTCTTTTTCATCTCAGTTTTTTATTTGATTATGTTACCATGTTATTTAAAGTTGGGTTCCATGAAGGAAAGGATCAACTTTGCGAATGTCAATATGCTCGCTTTGCGTCTGTCCAGAGATTAGATTGGAGCTGACTGGTCAAACATTCAAATGTACATTTACTACACGGCAATGTACCCCTCCCTACCAACCCTTATTTAAACATTGCAGCTGCGATGCAACTGATTCGTTTCAGCGCATACTGTTTTTGATAGTATTTCTAAGAGAGAAAAATGCTCATATGAGCACCATTCCTAATTTCCAACAACGACATTCGAATTTTTCTCAAGAATGGCAAAAAAAGGCAATTTTGTTTTCGAATAATGCCTGTAAGTCCTTTAAAAATGGCCTTTTAAAGTGTATTACTTGGTAAAAGAAGGAGTTAAGCATGCAATGACTTGTCGTCTGCCTTTCGACGAAGACACAATTCAGCATCGGGCGGCATTGTAGTAGTAAGAGCGGCCGATCGGATACCGAGTTGGGGTTAACACGAAAGGAAATATATCGTCGGAAAGGAATACTCGTGGTAATGGATTTTCTTTGTGTGGTGACTGGTCTGGATTTGTTTAGTTTAGTTTTAGTTTAGTTTTCCTTATTTGCTTTACATCTATTGTGAAGGAGGCCTAAAGCCTGCTCAAAGCCACTCTCGATGACTGCTTCCTGGATACTAAACCAGTACTCGCGCCGAGTTATGGGTTAGTCCCGTTGCACATATCGATTTACAATATTGATCTGGATTTACAATGTTACGATTATCGGGAAATATTTACAAGAAAGTTAAAACTAGTTTTTTCGCAGTTTATGTTGATTTTAGTTCAGGGCTGTTTCAATCGGTATATACATGTAAGGTATGCTACCTTAAACAGCGCGTACATGTAACATATATACGTGGTTCCAGAGATCCCTAATTATTACTGCAAAATGCGTTTGAAAATCCACCAACAAGATGTCCATATGAATGAGATGTTCGATAAAGTTATATACATGTACATACATTTATTTAGATAATCTAAACATTGCAAATCTATGGTATATATTACTCTTTTGTGTACATTGCGGCTTATTTGGTATACATGACGACAGCTAGATGAGTGCCTGTTACATAAGATGACATCTACCTGTAAACACTAAATGAGGAATACAACCAAGTTCTGGTAAAAATGAGCATTCTTTGTTAAACATGACTACTCTCTGGTTTACATAACGACTCTCTGATATACATAACGACTCTCTGATATACATAAAGGCTCTCTTATATACATGAGAACGTTCTGATATATATCTCAATTCTTTGGCGTTTATGTTTATGTCGACATTCTAGTACACATCTCGGTTCTCTGGTTTACATGATGACTTTCTGACATATATTTCGATCCTATTGTGTGCATTATGACTTTGTGGTACATATTTCGTTCCCGTGATGTACATGATGGCTTTCTAGCATATATTTCGATTCTCTGATGTAATAAATGACTTTCTAGTACAAATTTCATTCCTGTGGTGTACATGATGACTTTCAGGTATATATTTCGGTTCTCTGGTGTAATTAGTGACTTCCTGGTACATATTTCGTTCCTCTGGTGTACATGATGACTTTCTTGTATATATTTCGATTCTCTGGTGTACATGATGACTTTCTAGTATATATTTTGGTTCTCTGGTGTAATTAATGCCTTTCTAGTATTTATTTCGGTTCTCTAGTGTACATGATGACTTTCTGGTATATATTGCGGTTCTCTGGTGTACATGATGACTTTCTAGTACATATTTCGTTCCTCTTGTGTACATGATGACTTTCTAGTATATATTTCGGTTCTCTGATGTAATTAATGACTTTCTAGTATATATTTCGGTTCTCTGATGTAATTAATGACTTTCTAGTATATATTTCGTTCCTGTGGTGTACATGATGACTTTCAGGTATATATTTCGGTTCTCTGGTGTAATTAGTGACTTTCTAGTACATATTTCGGTTCTCTGGTGTAATTAGTGACTTCCTGGTACATATTTCGTTCCCGTGATGTACATGGTGGCATTCAGGTATATATTTCGGTCCTCTGGTGTAATTAATGACTTTCTAGTACATATTTCGTTCCTGTGGTGTACATGATGACTTTCTAGTACATACTTCGTTCCTGTGGTGTACATGATGGTTTTTTAGTATATATTTCGGTTCTCTGGTTTATATGATGACTTTCTTGTATATATTTCGGTTCTCTGGTGTACATGATGACTTTCTTGTATATATTTCGGTTCTCTGGTGTACATGATGACTTTCTAGTATATATTTCGGTTCTCTGGTGTACATGATGACTTTCTTGTATATATTTTGATTCTCTGGTGAACATGGTGAATTTCTAGCATATATTTCGGTTCTCTGGTGTAATTAATGACTTTCTGGTAAATATTTTGATTCTCTGGTGAACATGATGAATTTCTAGCATATATTTCGGTTCTCTGGTGTAATTAATGACTTTCTGGTATATATTTCGGTTCTCTGGTGTACATGATGACTTTCTAGTATATATTGCGGTTCTCTAATGTACTTGATGACTGTTTGGTACTGGTATGTATTTCGATTCTATGGTTGATATAATAACCATCTTGTTCATATTTCGATTCTATGGTGTGCATGATGACTTTCTAGTATATATTGCGGTTCTCTAATGTACTTGATGACTGTTTGGTACTAGTATATATTTGGATTCTCTGGTTGATATGATAACCATCTTGTACATATTTCGATTTTATGGAGTGCATGACCACCTTTTGGTACATATGTCGATTCTGTATGCATTATCATTTTCTGGTTCATATCTCGCTTTATGGTGTGCATGATGACTTTATGACACATATCTCGCTTCTATGGTGTGTTTGATCATATTCTCTTTATTTTACGTAAGGACAAGTTCAGTAGCTCTTTTTTTTTTTATTAAATATGACACTGCAATACAAAATTCATTTTTCTTTCAATGAAAGTCTATGATAACTTGTATATTCGCTTACGTGTGAACATGCACCTTTAAAACATACAAAACGCACTCAAAATATAACTTACTCACAGGAGCTGAAACAGCATATGTACTTGAAAGTCTTCATGTACACCTATCAACGACGCAGATTGAAGCGTTCCAATTAATAACAGAAATAGCGTCTCTCGAAAGACGACTAGGCACTTACCAAAGTAGACTAACAGGACCTGTAACAGTTAACTTAGCATATAACGACAGAGCATGAAGCGTGTCCATTATTATCAGAGATAGCGTCTCTCGAAAGACGACTTGGCACTTACCAAAGTAGACTTTACACATTAATACCAAAACATTACTTATTTACAGGTGCTGAAACAGCTAACTTAGCATATAACGACAGAGCTTGAAGCGTGTCCATTATTATCAGAGATAGTGTCTGTCGAAAGACGACTAGGCACTTACCAAAGTAGACTAACAGGACCTGTAACAGTTAACTTAGCATATAACGACACAGGTTGAAACGTATCCATTTTTATCAGAGATAGCGTCTCTCGAAAGACGACTTGGCACTAACCAAAGTAGATTTTACACATTCATACCAAAACATTACTTATTTACAGGTGCTGAAACAGCTAACTTAGCATATAACGAAAGAGGTTGAAACGTGTCCATTATTATCAGAGATAGCGTCTGTCGAAAGACGACTAGGCACTAACCAAAGTAGACTTAACAAATTCACACCAAAACATTACTTACTTACAGGACTTGTAACAGCTAACTTAGCCTTTAACGACAGTGCTTGAAGCTTGTCCATTATTATCAGAGATAGCGTCTCTCGAAAGACGATTAGGCACTCACCAAAGTAGACTTTACAAATTCACACCAAAACATTACTTACAGGACCTGTGTCAGCTAACTTAGCATATAACGACAGAGCATGAAGCGTGTCCATTATTATCAGAGATAGCGTCTCTTGAAAGACGATTAGGCACTTACCAAAGTAGACTTAACAAATTCACACCAAAATATTACTTACAGGACCTGTGTCAGCTAACTTAGCATATAACGACAGAGCATGAAGCGTGTCCATTATTATCAGAGATAGCGTCTCTCGAAAGACGATTAGGCACTGACCAAAGTAGACTTTATAAATTGACACCAAAACATAACTTATTTACAGGTGCTGACACAGCTAAGTTAGCCTAGTACCAGGCAGGTTGAAGCGTGTCCATAATTGTAAGAGATATCGCCTCACGGAAGACGATTCGACACTTATAGAAATAGACGTTACAAACCAAGATGGCGCACACTCTTCTAGGATTATTGTGCGTTATATTATGTGGATTCAATGCAAACGCAGAGTTCGCAGAGAAAGTCACGACTGAGGGCGCGTCTGGAGGGCAGGTCAGTAAAGAGTTAAATTTGAACTCATCGGGATTATCCAATGTTAACACCACTGGCATAATATTGAGTTTCACCCTTCTGGATAGACTGTCCTAAACCAGCAATGGTCTAATGTTGGTGACATCCAAACTTTTTATTCAGATGTGTAGATGATTCTTTAAGCAAAAGAGGAAGCATACATTGACGTTGTCAAATACTTTAATACCTTCATTTATCATCTAAACCAACGGTAATTGAAAAAACATGCGAAACATAGGTTATGGAGACTGCTTTCTTAAATGTTGCGCTTAGATCTAAATCGACATTTAGATAGATTTCCGTTATTTTACAGGTTGTAGGTCATGTGGTTGATCTCATTGGTCGGTTATGTATCCTCGACAACGAGCTGTTTCTCCGCCGAATGGCGTATGTTGAGACCAAAGACGGAACCAGCTCAGAAACCTATCGTGAAGGCTATAACGGTGGTATATGGAACGTAAGCATAACTATACAACTAATCAGATACCTCACGAAACTTGAATAAATGAGCATGACGAGCATAATGTCAGTTTTTATGCAATGGTTAATTAACAACAGTGGGCGACATTGGTGCAGAGGTCGAGTGTCGGCCTCGTGTACAGATGGGGTACTGGTTCGATCCCCGTTAGGACAGAATTGTCGGGACTAGCCTGTAAATTGGCATGAGTACTGGTTAAGTATTCAGGAAGCAGTTATTGTAAGCGAATCTAATAAGAGTCAAGCTTTCACCACAATCGATGTGAAATAAATTAGTTAACAATAAGAACAGTCAAAAATGAAAACAATTGTCCCATAGATGTGTGAAAAATTTTGAAAGCTTAGCAGTTTGTTCAGTCTTATTCAAGCGTCATTTAAAATAAAACAATGAATCAATGATTAAAAGCTTCATTACCGGAAGAATACCTTTTGTAAAAGTTTATATAACTATTTATTGTTACACAAATAAGCACATTTCCAATTGCTATCAGACCTTTGAGAGTGTCGAATGAACAAAGCCCTCGTCGATATCATAGGTAAAGGGCATATAACGGTTCCCTCATTTGCTCCCCATCCCAACATCCAATTTTTCATACACACGTTTAAAGGAAGGATTAACATGTCATTCCATCCATGGTTATCAATAGAACAAAAGAAACCGCCACTGTCAGTTGTCCATAAGTTATGGCTGTCTGATTAGAAAGGGTAACCAACTACCTACTGACGAAACGCACACCTGTACCAAAGATGACCGAATTTCTTCGCTTCTTTACAATAAATCCTTTTAAGAACATCTTCAGGTGACAGAAGAATGAATATCCCTAATGATATGGTATGTATTATTACAACATATCCAATAAGATATACAGTCTAAGTCAAACTGTCAAAGGTCAACACTTTCTTTTACTAGATTGACGAGGGCATGTTCAACGTTACCAAGAACAACCCGAAGCTCGCCGGTGTTTACGCTTTGGTCGAGAAGGAGCTAAATATAGACTGGGCCAATGTCACGTGGTCCGATCTTCGGAAGCCCCTGGTTTCCGGTCTAGCAGCCACGATGTTCCTGGTATCTCGGAGCTACCAACGCATTCCGGAATCGCACGAATTACAGGCAACCATCTGGGGTACATTGCGTCCCCAGAATTCCGCAAACACGTTCTTCTTTGAGACGCTCCAATTACAAACTGGTAAGATTATATTGTAACGAACCGAGCAAATAAACTCCAAAGACCCGATCACATCCGGTCAGTGAAAAACACTGTCATCCACTGATCTGTTGTGCTGTATATTCATATACCGCATGCTGTCTATAACAATACATTAGGCTCTTTAATTTGCATAAACGTTCCGAAAACGTTACATTAGTTTACATATTGCAATTGTGTGACTTGTTCAGTTTGACACTTATATGTGCCAATCGTGATGTTGCCCTATGAAGTTTTCTATGCGCTGCTTTATTTTAGATTATAATGGGAAAAAGGAGATACAGTAGACTCTCTGTAAACCAAAGATCAAAGGGCCTCGTGAAATTGTTAGACAAAGAGAGAGTTAAGAAGTATAGAACAAAATATAAATTTGTGAAGAACAAATGATTTTGGACCCAGCATTAACTTTGAAGTTCAGAGGATATAAGACGAAACCACAAATACACTGTACTCGGTGTACTAATCTACGTTTAGACATGTTTCCTTATGAGATTATTTCAGGCATTGCAAAAACCCCATGTTTTCAGACTGTGAGACCGACAAAGAGCTCATCATTTTTATCATCATCGACTTTTCGAACAGCACGACCATTGAAGTGAGCCGCGTCGGTGTACTTATACGTATATGTTTGCACTTGTTTCTTCATGAGAATATCCAATGATTCGCAAAAATTATGAAATGTTACTCCATGATTTCAGACTGTAAATCCGACAAAGAGCTCGACATCGTTGTCGTCCTCGACTTTTCCAACATTACGACCGTTGAAGTGGCCCGCGTCCAGACGTTTTTAGAATCGATGTTAGCTGATTTCCCGCTTTCTCTAGACGCCACACGAGTTGGTCTGGTGACGAAGAATATCCGACCGATAGCGGGCTGGTTCCTTAACAGTCAGAAACCCGGCTTTACGATTCTCACTGCATTAAAGGTAAACACTGGTTCCTAATTTGTTGGATTGTATTGGGTATATGGTTGCGGTTTGTCACTCATTTGCAATATGCTAATTTAGACTGCAACTTGGCCAGTTCGTATACCGCTAACTACCTAATGCGGGTATGCATGGGCCAGGACCTCCAGGCTATATGCGTTGTAAAATTGTGTAATTGTGTAAAATATTTACGATTCTTATTGCATTAAAGGTAAACGCTGGTTCCCATTTTGCTGAATTGGTTTTGGTAAAAGGCTACCGATCGTTAACCATTTGCAATGCGTTCATTTGCTGAGGTTTTACGATTCTTACTGCATTTAATATAAACGAGTGCTCCCTTTGTGTTAAATTGCATTAGATATGATAGTGTTTTATCGTTATCCATTTGCATTATGTTCATTTTTTGAGGTTTGACCGTTCTTATTACTGCATTTAAGGTAAATTTAAGTTCCCTATAGAAGCTAAAAGCTTGTTCCAATTGTGTTTCTTTGGTTTTGGTTAAAGACGGCCAATTATTTACGATTTATACTTTGTTCATGTTCAAGGTTTTATATTTAAATGCAATAAATATATTACACATACGAATGGGAAAAAATAATTTTACGACAGGTAACTTTCTTGCATGGATGCAGTGTTGATATCACATATAAATAGACAAAAATGTTTCGTTTTGAATAACTGTTGATTTTTACACAATTATAGGGGTTTAATTTATAAGAAAACACAAGACGACACGACACATTTTGACACATTTTCTCGATGATCTAGAGAATCAATATGATTTGACAGATATAAAACAAGATATCGGATAGAACTGTACAAATTCGGGTTTTAACTACGCAATACGTTTGCGAAAATGTCCAAACACGATTATTGCCTTTGTCTTCATGAGAAGTTGTACACGCCCAACCATTAAAGGCATAATCGGAACTACTCGAATATTTCCGTGATCTGAGAAATAGATCTTGTACATCAGTGTAGGGTTACAAATCGTGTATTTTGTGTCTCTTCTAATAACACGTTTTCTGGTGGCGTTCACGTTGAGTAGTTCAATGCATATGAAAGTGATGAAAATCATTTTCAATCATTTGTTTTTAGTTTGTAACTCATAAATGATAGTGAAGTTTGAAGTTGTGATATTTCTATCTTTCTAACCAAATTAAATGCTATTAGAAATTGCATTTATGTTATATGTTTTAAAAAAAATACACACAAAAAAAGAAAGTATGATTTAACTAGGTTTTTCAAGAACCATTATGGCGACTTCCTCTCTTAATCTGATAAGTTTTATTGGATAAACCCACTCAGTTCACATTGACAAAGGCACCAGTCTATGCTCTACCTTAACTTTGTGTTTCATTTTTATTCGTTTATTGAACATGTCTTTCAGGCACTTAAGTTTATACCTGGACCGACAGCTACTGGTGACGCACTCAAGTTTGCCAGGGAGTTGATGTTTATTTCTTCCAATGGTGGACGACAAGGCGCCGCGAAAGTAGTCCTGTTGCTAACTGACGTCATCACACAGTATGACTACGCTAAAACCGAGGCTAAAAATCTCAAGGATCAAGGTAAATCATGTATAAATTCATCAAATTTGATCATTGGTTATATCGTGATTTGGTCTAAAGAAAAATCGCCCCTCGGGAGACTGTCCCTTTCACAAACTTAAATTTCGCTCACTAAATGGCAACAATTTGAAATTACGGATCCAGAATTAACCCTCATTTTGTGTGTCACTTGATGAAGGCTGAAGTTACCATCGAAACACAAAAAGAAATCGGCTTTCAAGGGGCATAACTGTTTCATGAAACATACATTAACTTTCACCATTCTAATCATTATTTAACCCATTATCAAACAATCACAACATTTGAACAGTTTTTTGCAGACAACTCTGGATAACATTGTGGGAAAAGCAGAAATTGCTCAAAGCGAGCAATTTCTCCGTTTTCCACAATGTTCTCTGCCTTATCATAGATTACTTTCCAATTTCAGCATATTTTGAAATGTCGCCTGCAAATTGTTTCAATTTGGGACAGTCGGAAGTTTGGTGTTTGGGAAATAGTTTAGTAAATATTCCAATTGGCCTTACCACCCTGTAGCTTTATGTTCTCTTGTCTCAGACAAGAACGTGTTTGTGCACCTAATTATGTTGTCACTGATTGACACAAAACATGGTCATATGTGAACTTGAACATGCAATGACTTAAAAGTATCTTTGATTCACAAAAACAAATTATTAACCCTTATAGTGCTGGAGCCGACTTCATTGCTGTGCAAACAGGTTAGATCACAGGCCATCCGCCAAGTAAATTAGCGACTGGCCTTTGATCTAACCTGTTTGCTACTCTACGTATCGTTCCTCAATAAAATTAAGCAGATATTTAGGGTTCTGGAAAGCAAACGACACAAAAATCTAATTTTAGAAAGTTATCCAGCACTCCAAGAGTTAACACTTTTTACAGGAATATCGTTGGCGATAGTCGAAGTCAACAAAGACGGATCTGGTACAGGTCGGCAGAGACTCGAGGCCCTTGTAGATCCACCGAGATGCCGCAATGTTAGAATCACAGACGGCTATATCACACTCTCTCAAGTGAAGGAGGAGCTCGCAATATCGCTTTGTAACGGTACGTTTGGTATGTCTGTAGAATTTGTGTCAAATACCCAGGGTTGGTAAAATCAGTTGTACGTCTTTCCCAGAACTTTACTATGTGGCCATTATACGGCACTTGTAGATCCATCGAGATGCCGCCATGTTAGAATCCCAGACGGCTATAACACACGCTCTCAAGTGAAGGAGGAGCTCGCAATATCGCTTTGTAATGGTACGTTTGGTATATCTGTATAATTTGTGTCAAATATCCAGAGTGGCAAAATAAATTTTCCGTGTTTCCAATTTGTCCAAAAGCCACAACAAGTGAGTTTTTACTGAAATTTAATTTGTAGCCATTATACGGACCCGTGTAGAAAAAGATTTGATATTTACGGACAAGTAAACCGAAGTCAGATTTAGCCAGCCCTGATATCTAATTGACGCATTTATAGATATATATGTAGAAAAGGTACACCGGGTACGCATAGCTTAAATTTGTCTACTACTTTTGAATTGGTTTCAATCGTCAATTTGATGCGAAGAACATGCATAAAAACTGCTTGACGTTAATAAATAAAAGTGGACCTGTGTTTACAGTTCTTTTTCTCATTGACAATGCCTATGGACATGAAAGCATCAAAACAAAGATATACGTTTTGATTGCTCATTGGTCGTTTCGTATATAAGTTGTTATATGGTGGAACTAGTTGTTCATTTGTTCTGCCGATTTGACACCATGTATATTGGCTCACATGAGCACCATTCCTTTTTGCAAGCCTTTGTTGCAAATCTGCATCAAACTGAATGGTTTAACCCTTTACCAAACAATAACGACATTTGACCAGTTTGTTGCAGACGACTCTGGATACCATTGGAAAAACAAGAAATTGCTCTTAACGAGCATTTTCTCCTTTTCCCACAATGTTCCCTGCCCTATCAGAAGATTCTTTTTCAATTCCATCAAATTTTGAAATTTCGTCTGCAAACACTTTCAATTTGGGACAGTTGAAAATTTGGCGTTTGGTAAAGCGTTTAAGTAGTGTGTTAAGGCTTTTGTAAATATCAACAATTGGCAATTTCTGTAAAATGATTTTTAATATGCCATGAAACAACATTACGGGTGTATGGTTTTCATTTATAACGATTTTATTACGTTACAGCGACTGTGTCGTTGGTAGACGGAGATTTTGAGTTCCCATGCAAAACCCCCGTCGCTGCCATGCTACCAAGATCCCTGAAATCGGTCACATTGGAGGTAATCACAACCTTTTATGTGTAGCATATAGTCAAACTTGAGAAAATTGGCGGTTTAAGACAAGTTGGCTGCTTAACACAAATTGATGTACACTATAAATATATCAATTGGATTTTATGTAGTGCTTGTTAAAGGCAGGTTGGCTGCCTCAAAGGATGGTTGGAATGCGCATCTTTTTTTATATATTCCTTTTCGTTCCTTTCAATCTTTCTCTTTATTTATCATTTTATATCTTTTTTTATTATATGTCAGCTGATGAAATTAAGTCATTTCCGCATTATTTACTCGTTTAAAACTGACCAGAACAAAATTCAATTAAGTTGATACCTCAACAATTCTAAGAAGAAAGACATTACATGATACAACGAAAACTAAAAGGTTTTGACGTGCTCATGAAAAAGATGTTCTCAGTCTTGGTAGAATTGAAATCCATACAACAAAAAAATGTTATTGGAAAAGAATAGCATTTATTCATATACCTGATATTATTTAGTAACTTTGTAATCAAGCCTTTCCCATACCAATGAACTTGGCAAATAAGAATTTCAATATCAGAAACATCTCCTATAATGCCCTCAATTTTGAATAAGATAACAAGTATACCATCTTACGTTTTCAACTTTTTTTTAATCTTGAGCAAGTACAAGAAACTGACATGTTTTATAAAGAAAAATACTGTGAGCATTTTTTTAAAAAAAACAAACACATGATTAGTGCCAGTTATCAATGTAAACGATTTTTACCTATCATTTACTGGCTTTACTTTTGACATTTATCAAAGCCGCTTGTTTACAAATCAGAATTTGTGAACGTCAAAATGGAATTCCATTGAACAATACATTTTATTTTTTTTTATTGTACGAACTACATTTTAAAGTAGCTATTGAAAGCATAGTTAGTTAAGGAAGCATCAACATATCTATCAAGTACGTGTTGGATCCGTTGCAACGCTTTTGAATCTAAATACATATTAATGCAATGTAAACCTGCTCTTATACTTAAAAAACGAACCGTTTTCGCTTCCAGTTGCTATTCTTCAGTGTGTATCATACAAAAAGAAAAGCTGTTGTACAGTTGAAAAGAAACTAGCTTCAGACCTTCAAATCTCAACACTTCTTTGAACAATCATTTTAAAAAAACGATAAAAGATTAGAGATAACGACGGTAACGGATATCCTGAAATTCTCACTACTGTTCCAGGGTCTTCCCCGGGATTCATTTTTCAAGCGCAAGGGTGGGAAGGGATATTTAGCATAATACTAGGTGTCTGCTTCCGTTGTCAATTTCTTTATAAATTTGCATCCCAAAATGTTACATTTCTAGGTATATCTTTGAATTAAAAGACTGAATAAACGGTTTCTTAACCAAAAATACTGTTTTTAATCAATCCAAATGCACCAAACAATGTCAAAGGCAAGAAAATTAATTGCGGCACAAATTCAAATCAATTAAAGGCCCATAAAAGGAGATTAATGCTATATCAAACTTTATTATTTGGTAAACTTTTGGACAGATTCAAATAGTTATCACCAGAAAACACCATCAGCACGACTTAAATGTGAAAGTAAACCAGAAATAACCCAGATTAGCAAGTTTTATAATTCAGTTTTCCTGATTCTTCACCTCTGACCTTGACAGTTGATACACATATTTTTTAACCGACCAATCAGAATTCGTTATTTTGATAATGTAAACAAACAGGTTGTTGATAAACATGATTGAATTGGAGACGACTATATTTCAAGCAAAAAATAACTTATTTTAAATGAGTCTATTTAAAAGGGTCTTAATGCATTTCTTAACTAATTCTCATGACTTTTATGAACATAATAAAAGATCTTTATATATTTGTTCAGTAATTTATTTGTACTACTCTCCTTTGATGTGCCTTTAAGGCGCTGAGGGGAGCGCCTATTTTAAAATTCAGGCGCCGGGGTCCCAAATCGCTTTACCCTGTCCCAAACAATAACGACATTTGACCACTGTGTTGCAGACGACTTTAGAAAATATTTTGGGAAAAGTGACATGACGAGCAATTTTTCTTTTTCCTACAATGTTTTCTGCCCTATCAGAAGATTATTTCCTAATTTCATCACATTTTGAAATGTCGTCTGCAAACTCTTTCAATTTGGGAGAGGCGAAAATTTGATCTTTGGTTAAAAGCCCTGGGGAAGACCCTGTAACTCAATTATACGAACAGGTTTCAACGACCGGAGGATCTGTGGACGTGTTCGCCTCGAAATCGTACAGCGAACCTGACGAGTCGGCAAACGATGTGCATTTCTCGGCAAGTCAGACGGACGGACAAACACTGTTTGTGCGCGGAACAGACCCGATGTTTATACAGGTGAAAAGCCAGAACTGTACTGGCAACTATACAGTCCAAATCAAAACGGGCGTCAAACCAGCTAAAGGTATGTTGATAGACTCCTGGGTACTGTCTTGCTTAACATTTTATGCTAAAAGTGTGCGTAACTACAAAACAACACTTCCTTAACGTAACAACGTCCCTATTATTTCAGTATTTGGCTAGGTCATATTGCAATGTGACACATCATTGGAAAGTTCTCTCTGAGAAAACATTCCCCTTTTATTTCAATATTTGTTTAAGCAATATAGCAATGAGACACGTCATTGAAATCATCTCTCCGAGACAACAGTCCTGATTATTTTAATATTTGGCTAAACAATATTGCAATGTGACACGTCATTGAAAGTGTCTCTCCGAGACAACAGTCCTGATTATTTTAATATTTGGCTAAACAATATTGCAATGTGACACGTCATTGAAAGTGTCTCTCCGAGACAACAGTCCTGATTATTTTAATATTTGGCTAAACAATATTGCAATGTGACACGCCATTGAAAGTGTCTCTCCGAGACAACAGTCCTGATTATTTTAATATTTGGCTAAACAATATTGCAATGTGACACGTCATTGAAAGTGTCTCTCCGAGACAACAGTCCTGATTATTTTAATATTTGGCTAAACAAAATTGCAATGTGACACGCCATTGAAATCATCTCTCCAAGACAACAGTCCTGATTATTTTAATATTTGGCTAAACAATATTGCAATGTGACACGTCATTGAAAGTGTCTCTCCGAGACGCTTCCAATGACATGTCGCATTGCAAAATTGTTCTTTTATTGAGCATACTATCCATGTTTATCAGTTTTCACTTTCGTAAATATGTTCCTTAATTTGTTGAGTGAAACGGTAGATCTACACTGTTTCCTAATAGCTACATTTCCTCTAAGAAAACATTCCCCTTTTATTTCAATATTTAATTAAGCAATATAGCAATGAGACACGTCATTGAAATCATCTCTCCAAGACAACAGTCCTGATTATTTTCATATTTGGCTAAACAATATTGCAATGTGACACGTCATTGAAAGTGTCTCTCCGAGACGCTTCTAATGACATGTCGCATTGCAAAATTGTTCTTTTATTGAGGATACTATCCATGTTTATCAGTTTTCACTTTCGTGAATATTTTCCTTAATTTGTTAAGTGAAACGGTACACTGTTTCCTAATAGCTACACTTCCAACGATTTTCAGAAACTGCTTGAAACTTTGGATTTAAAAGAACCAACGAGAAATAAAAATGATTAGACCTTTGGACAAGGCTGTTAAAACACTTGAAGTGACGTCAAAACGATGACATGAATTAAACATCACGACGTCACAATGAATAGGTAGAATGCCTTTCGTAGAATAATTCTAAATTAATGCTGTTTCCAGTTCTTTAAATCGTTTGCGCACTCAATCATGTGAATCATTGGTTCCCTCTTCAGATAAGAACGGGACATGTGTGATTGCTGGTACCGTGCGGCCCTGCACCTCCAGAGAGATGGGCGTTTCCCTCCACGATATTGTACTGGTACCCGGTAAGTGTATAGATGTCGCTTGAGGTTCTGCAATCTGAACACATTAGGTTTATTCTAGGAAAACAATCACGGAATTACCCGAGTAGTTCCGATTTGAGGTTCTGTTGCAATGTCCTATTCAGCGTTATCGTTCTTAACTCACGATTTTAAGCGTAGCGAAAACCAATTTACTCGGTTAGAGATTTGTTCTGGTGGTCAAGCATTTAACATTTACTTTGTGATCACCTTAACCAGTAGAGTGCTGGATACTTTTCTAAAAAAAAAAATTGTGTCGTCTGCTTTCAAAAACCTTAAAATATCTGCTTAATTTTGATAAGGAAAGCTATTTAGGGAAGCAAACCGGTAAGATCGCAGGGTAGCTGCCAATTTCTTTGGCGGCTGGCCTGGATCTTATCTGTTTGCATAAGCATGAAGTCGGTCCCAACACTATACGGGTAAATGGCGTCGGCAGTAGGTTTTTTTTAAGTGGGCATCTCTCTGCACAGCACACTTTTACCTAAAATATTTTATTGTATGGTCATTTATGTCGAACTGTTTAACGACAATCCACACAGAAAAACAATACATAAAAAAAGACAAACGCTATAGAAACCAACTGAGAAGGATCAAATGCTTTTTTCATGGCTAAGATGAAAAGAAAAAAGTGAACTATTCAAATAATGTTGAGATTTCACCTTAACTTTAATGTCAGAAAAGAGCGAACTAATTGTCTAAAAGAAAAAAAAACATTTTAAAGGTTTAATTTCTGGTGCGACTGTTGTACTAAAACATACTTTTATTGTCATGTAATCAAATAACACATACATCTCTTTTTCTACTTCAAAAACAAATAGACTACAATCCTTAGAAATCATGTCTTCAAGTAAAATCATACAATTCCCAGAAAAAAGATCGATAATTTCTTCTTTGCACACAAATAATTCTTAACAAAATCATTCAAGAAATGACATCTATTATTCTCCAATATCGTTCGATAAATCTTCCCCGAACATAACGATGAAATAACTTCTTCTTTGTAGGTAAGTAATTCCCTACAAACTCATTAAAAAATGACGTAGATCTCCTTATTCCCCAATATCATTCGATCGATTAATCTCTTGTCTACGTTTTCAGACACGGAATTCCCAAGCCTGTGCGATTCCACCAACAACTCAATCGAGTACTACCCCCACCCCCGTGAACCGAACAGCTTCCTCATGTGCGACAAGCACGATAACCAGTACGTCGGGCTGTGTCCCGTCAACCAATCGAGCTGCGTTCAGCTGTCTTCCGGCTGTAAATACTCCAACCCCTGCAGCCGGGACACAATTCTCCGCGGCAAGCTGTACCATAACGACCCGTGTGGGGAACCTGCCGCCTATCTGAAGTGTACGCAGTTCGGTGTGGCGGAGATGAAGACGTGCCCGGGATCGCAGGTCTGGAATCTGGACACAGAGCACTGCGTGTTTCGCTACGTACACGACCCGTTCAGCAACATCGACGACACTACCATCGCCAATCCGTGCGTCCACTCGCATGAGGATCACGTCTACTTTCCCTACCCGCAAGAGGCTTCGCGATACATATTCTGCGACGAACACGGGAACGCCTTCGCGTCTAAGTGCAGGGGCGGTGTGTGGAACCAGCAGACAAAATCCTGCACGACCATCTCTCGTCCTGTAGGCTAAGGGTCAGAGGATGTGTGGCGACGCCATATTGAGAAACGTATGATTGCCAAAATTTACGCGGGCGAGCATTTTTTTTTTTGTCTTTTCTTTTTGTATTTTGGCGCTATCGAACATCATTGTTTTCAGGGGTCTTTTCTTTTCTTAGGGGTAATGTTTTGGAGGTTCAAAAGTTTTCAAACTACTTACCATTTTGAATTTCTACCAAATAAAAAGCATGTATTCACTTTATATGCATTGTTGTATTGTTTCCTCTGTGGCAAATTAAGACGTCGAACCATCCGTATGGTCATTCAAGGATAAAAACCGGGGTCCTGTCTTACGAACCTTCGTAACTGTACGTCGACGTTTACAAACTTGCCGTAGCCCTGAAATCTCAAAGGTAACTTGATTTTGTGAAGGAGAAGTAGGCATGCGTTTAAAAGTTTTTTTCTTTACACTAAAATTAAACAGGAAATCAATCATA
The DNA here is from genome assembly GCA_947846245.1 of Cerastoderma edule. NCBI lineage: Eukaryota > Metazoa > Mollusca > Bivalvia > Cardiida > Cardiidae > Cerastoderma > Cerastoderma edule. The sequence continues at coordinate 10,316,118 of OX401418.1, read as the reverse complement.
TATACAGTTATGGGTCAGACCTTAGGCTATCATGATGCTATGGCCCCGTTCCCCTGGCTGATATAACACCATCCTCTTGAATAATGTAGCCCCATTCTCTTGGATGATGTAGCCCCATTCTCTTGTATGATGTAACACCACTCTCTTGTATGATGTAACACCATTCTCTTGAATGATGTAGCCCCATTCTCTTGGATGATGTAACACCATTCTCTTGTATGATGTAGCCCCATCCTCTTGAATAATGTAGCCCCATTCTCTTGTATGATGTAACACCATTCTCTTGAATGATGTAGCCCCATTCTCTTGGATGATGTAGCCCCATTCTCTTGGATGATGTAGCCCCATTCTCTTGTATGATGTAACACCACTCTCTTGTATGATGTAACACCATTCTCTTGAATGATGTAGCACCATTCTCTTGCATGATGTAGCACTATTTTCTCGGATGATGTAGCCCCATTCTCTTGGATGATGTAGCCCCATTCTCTTGTATGATGTAACACCACTCTCTTGTATGATGTAACACCATTCTCTTGAATGATGTAGCCCCATTCTCTTGGATGATGTAGCCCCATTCTCTTGTATGATGTAACACCACTCTCTTGTATGATGTAACACCATTCTCTTGAATGATGTAGCACCATTCTCTTGGATGATGGAGCACCATTCTCTTGTATGATGTAACACCACTCTTGGATGATATAGCACCATTCTCTTGGATGATATAGCATCATTCTCTTGGATAATGTAGCACCATTCCCTTGGATGATGTAGCACCATTCTCTTGGATGATGTTACCCCATTCTCTTGAAGTATATAGCTTCATTCTCTTGGATGATGTAACACCATTCTCTTCCATGATGTAGCACCATTTCTTTGATGATGCAGCACCATTCTCTTGGATGATGTAGCACTATTTTCTTGGATGATGTAACCCCATTCTCTTGGAATATGTAGCACCATTCCTCTGTATGATGTAACACCATTCTCTTGGATAATGCAGCACCATTCTCTTGAATGATGTAGCAACATTCTCTTAAATGATGTAGCACCATTCCTTGGATGATGTAACACCATTCTCTTCCATAATGTAGCACCATCTCTTGGATGATGTAGCACCATTCTCTTGAATGATGTAGCAACATTCTCTTGGATTATGTAGCACCATTCCATTGGATGATGTAGCACTTTTCTCTTGGATGATGTAACCCCATTCTCTTGGATGATGTAGCACCATTCTCTTGGATGATGTAGTACCATTCTCTTTGATGATGTAGAACCATTCTCTTGGATGATGTAGCACCAATCTGTTGGATGTTTTGACACTATTCTCTTTGATAATTTAGCACCATCTTGTATGATATAACACCATTCTCGTGGATGATGTAGCATCATTCTCTTGGATGGCGTAGAGCCATTCTCTTCGATGTTGTAAGACCATTCTCTTGGATGATGGAACACCATACTCTTGTATAATGTAACAACATTCTCTCGGACGTTGTAGCACCATCTCTTTAATGATGTAACAGTATTCTCTTGGATGATGTAGCACCATTCTCTTTGATGATGTTACACCATTCTCTTGAATAATGATGCAGCACCATTCTTTTGGATGATGTAGCACCATTATTTTAGATGATATGGCACTGTTCTCTTGGACGATGTAGTACCATTCTCTTGGATGAGGCAGCACCATTCTCTGTGATGATGTAGCACCATTCTCTTGTATGATGTAGCACCATTCTCTTAGATGGTGTAGCACCATTCTCCTTGATGATGTAACACCATTCTCTCGGATGATATGGCACTATTCTCTTGGACGATGTAGCACCATTCTCTTGAATGAGGCAGTTCCTTGCTCTTTGATGATGTATCACTATTCTCTTCGATGATATGGCACTTTTCTCTTGGACGATGGACCACCATTCTCTTGGATGATGCAGCACCTATCTTGGATGATGTAGCACCATTATCTTAGATGATATGGCACTTTTCTCTTTGACAATGTAGCACTATCTTAGATGATGTGGCACCATTCATTTGTATGATGAAACACCATTCTCTTGGATGTTGTAGCAACATTCTCTTGGATGATGTAGCGCCATTTTATTTGATGATGAAACACCATTCTCTTGGATAATGCAGCACCAACCTCTTGGATGATGAAGCACCATTTTTTGGATGATGTGGCACTATTCTCTTGGAGGTTGTAGCACCATTCTCTTTAATGAGGAAGCACCATTCTCTTTGATGATCTAGCACCATTCTCTTCGATGATATGGAGGTATTCTCTTGGACGATGGAGCACCATTCTCTTGGATGATGCAGCACCATTATCTTGGATGATATGGCACTAATCTCTTTGATAATGTAGCACTATCTTAGATGATGTAGCACCATTCATTTGTATGTTGTAACACCATTCTGTTGGATGGTGTAGCACTATTCTCTTAGATGATGTAGCACCATGCTCTTGGATGATGTAACACCATTCTCTTGGATAATGTAGCGCCATTCTCCGGGCTGATATAACTTCATTCTCTTGGAATATGTAGCACCATTCCTCTGTATGATGTAACACCATTCTCTTGGATGATATAGGACAATTCTCTTGGATCATGTAACACAATTCTCTTGGATTGTGTAACACCAGTCACTTGTATGAAGGAGCACCATCAATCTCTGTGATGATGTAGCACCATTCTCTTGTATGATGAAACACCATTCTCTTGGATGGTGTAGCACTATTCTTTTTGATGATGTAGCACCATTCTCTTGGATGATGTAGCAACATTTTCTTGAATGATGTAACACCATTCTCTTGGATGATGTAGCACCATTCTCTTGGATGGTGTAGCACCATTCTTTTTGATGATGTAGCACCATTCTCTTGGATGATGTAGCGCCATTTTCTTTGATGATGTAACAACATTCTCTTGGATGATGCAGCACCATCCTCTTGGATGATGAATCACCATTTTTTTTATGAGATGGCACTATTCTCTTGGACGATGTAGCACCATTCTCTTGGATGATGTAACACCATTCTCTTGGATGATGTAGTTCCATTTTCTAGGATGATGTAGCACCATTCTCTTGCATGATGTAGCACCATTCTCTTGCATGATGTAGCACAATTCTCTTGCATGATGTAGCTCCAATCTCTTTCATGATGTAGCGCCATTCTCTTGCATGATGTAGTTCCATTCTCTTGCATGATGTAGTTCCATTCTCTTGCATGATGTAGTTCCATTTTCTAGGATGATGTAGCACCATTCTCTTGCATGATGTAGCACCATTCTCTTGTATGATGTAGCACAATTCTCTTGCATGATGTAGCTCCAATCTCTTTCATGATGTAGCACCATTCTCTTGCATGATGTAGTTCCATTCTCTTGCATGATGTAGTTCCATTCTCTTGCATGATGTAGCACCATTCTCTTGCATGATGTAGTTCCATTCTCTTGCATGATGTAGTTCCATTTTCTTGGACGATGTAGCACCATTCTCTTGCATGATGTAGCACCATTCTCTTGCATGATGTAGCTCCAATCTCTTTCATGATGTAGCACTATTCTCTTGGATGATGCAGCATCATTTTTTTGCATGAAGTAGCATCATTCTCCTGTATGATGCAGCACCATAAACCTTAAATGGAAAACAACACTTGGCTATTAAAAGTAAATATTTCTTTTTATACAATGAGCGTTTTTTTTCCTTTTTCATGCAGTTTTCCTGTGATGTCACCTTCGTCATTTCTTTTTTCTGTATAATGTTATCAAACATGAGTTTTTTTCTTATCTACGCAGTTTTTCGAAGAAATCTCGTTATTATTTTTTTCTGTATGGTTTTATCTAACATTTGAAACATAGAGAATTGGTTTGAAGGTCGTTTGCAGCAAACAAATCCAAACAGAAATTTTCTTTATACTGGCAGTTGCTAAATAATCTTGAAGAATGCCTTACTCTGAAATGATACGTTAAGCATTTCATTTTTATTAGCACACCAATACATAAGAAACCAATCATGTCTTTGTAAAACAGCGTTCGTGTTTTAAATCTGCCGATGGATTGATAAAAAATTGTGTGCAGTTCTGTGGTGAAGAAATACAAGGTAAGCTTAAAGATTAACTTGATACAACGTACAGAAATATTTAATTACTATTTCAAAAATACGTTATTAAATCTCCTATGTCAGCATTATATCCATGCATGCAGGTAATCAGAGTTATCTCCCTTTCCCTTCGGGCCTCGATCTGGATTATTGGGATCACAGTGCAGATGAGTAATTGCAGGGAGTATCCGGCATGCAACTCGGCAACGACAGTATGCAGGACTAAACGACACTAAACGTTCGCTGATTGCTCACCTCCGTACAGATAAAAAAGGGACATCTTGTATGCATATGCTTCCTTATGTCGAACGAGATTGGACTGCAGCACTTGCTGCGAGCCAATCGGGAACCGGGTTTTCAGCCTCCTTAGCCCACCTTATTCATTTGGTTAATGGTTGTGTAAAATTGGTTCGAATAGCAGTGCCTGTGCATTGAGAGATTGATTGATTTACGGATGTTTTATCATTATATAAAACGTCTCATTTTTCATTGCCGCAGTCCTAATTTGTGATGAAATATTTTTTTCATTAAAAACTCCACACCAACTTGCATTAAAAAGATATGGAGGCGTGATAAATTATGTCATCATGTTGTACAGCACTGAATCTACGGATGAGCTCATCCAGAATAAGTCATTTCGTTATACTTTTGTGAAAGTTACAAAGTTTAATTTAGGAGGGTTCTGTGGGGGGTTGGGGGAGGGGGGTAAAGTGGTTGAGGTGGCGTACTTGAAACGCAGGGGTCGCGGGTTCGAGTACAAATCTGGTTTCTTTAATAAAAACCATGATATGTGATATTCTAAACAATTTCATCAGAATTGACTTTCATTTTAAGAACAGCACACTTCATTTAGAAACTTAAATATTGTATCAAACAATTATCAAAACTACTTCAATTTTGTCCGTTTCGTTTTATTAATTTGCGTATTTAGCATTAGTCTCTATAATTGTTTTTAATCAGAAAAGCAATTAACGTTAACATGAGTGTATAGACTATCGGTACCTTACACAATAGATTTGAGCAACACTGGCATTTCCGAAATCTTCTCCGATGATGTCAAGCAATTATTGGAAAATTCAAATTGTTTAGTAATTATTAAGTTATTAAGTTTCTTAATAAATTTCTTAAATTTCTTTAAAGTATGTACATTTACTGAAGACATACGCGGTTATCTAGCGCGAGAATATTGTCGGTCTCTGGAAAGCAAACAAGTCCATGCTATGCCTTCATAATGAAACAACATGTGTTTCACGGTTTGTATACTCTTTCAGGACTTTTCATCTGGTGTAGGTATATAATTGTCAAATACTTGCCAATGCACGCCTAAAGCCAAGCTAGAAAAATGTGTCCGTCGTTTGTTATTTGAGACTGTGTGGAGGCACGTTTATAAAGTAATTTGTAGTTTCATACATTGACGTATATCGTTTGATCGATTCAGTATGGTCTTACAAAACTAATTTATCGCAGTTTATATCGATAATGTACGATAAATCTGCACTCAATACAAATAATCATCAATTGTAGTTCTGTGCATTTGTCTCCCTATTTACACTGAGTTGCTTGTTAACCAATGAAGCTACATCTGCTTACTTTCAAGGGAAATGGAAATTGGGACGTGGGGGGGGGGGGACTTATATGAATCGCTTACACCAAAACAGATTTCCAAGATGACGATGCCAAAGGTCTGTAGAATCCTGTCTCTTACAAAGCAATTTCTTACTTAAGAAGCATAAACTACACGGGTCAGGAAAAAGCCGCGAATCCTAGCATTAGGAAGACCATCATCTACTTTTCATGACAAATCTAAAGAAATAGAATTAAATTAGATTAATCAAAATGTTAGAAAATGTTCTTTATAATGTCATGATATTTCCTTTGCGTCGAGTATGGTCGTGAAGACGTTACTTTTACCATGTGAGTTACTGTATGATTTTAAAGATAATAATCTCGCACTTTAAATACCATGGTTGGTTTTTTATACATTCACTTCTCGGTTGGTGGTCGTGTCGAAATTTGCTGATAAACAAATCGTATTTCTTTTATACAATCTGACTTGATAACAAACACGTCTAGACAGAACAAAATTCGTACCACGTTACTTTACGTGTCTTTTAAACAATTGAACTCAAAGAACATAATTCTCTAAGGAGATGGAGCACTCCGTTTCGAAATTAGTGTTCGGATTGGTTCTGTTCGTTTCGTTAACCGGGAGCCATGCCATCGACTTGACGCGAACGCCGGGTGCCAGTGGGGCGGAAGTAGTTGAAGCTGTGCTGGACATCCTGCAGAAGTCGTGTATATTTCCAGACGACAACTCGTTCCTTCGGCGTGTGGCCTATGTGGATAGCAACGATGGACTGGCCTCGAATGCATACAGAAACGGGTACTATGGCGGGATTTGGCAGGTAGTATACAGTGGTCGTCATTGTAAAACCGAAGTGGTCGTTTCTCGTTCATGAATTTTCATGAAGGAGTTACGAGCATAATTCTTTTATTACGATGATGAGCATTTTGTGAGAAAAGAACAATGACTTGTTGCAAAATATCGGCCACTGATTGGTCAATAGTTGACACGTTCAAATATGGAATAATGAGAGACAAGCCTTCATTCATTTCGAGTTTGAACTAAGCTTCTTCTTGGGATTGGTTTACTCATACTTTACTGCATTCATTCTACTTGAGGTACACGGTATATGTACAACGACAGATATACTTATATTTAAAGAAAACGTGAACATGCAAAAAGGTAATGGTAATTCGATTTGGCAACAGTCGTTGAGTTCGAACTCAAATATTCATTTCGCAACAAAAGTGTCTTAGTGTCAAAATGGTTCAGTCTTCTTGGCATGTATCTGTTTCATCTCGAATTTGATATGTTTAACTTGATATAAGCAACCATTCGTTTCAATTTCATGATGTAATTGAAAACATCATTTAACGTGGGACAAATGATACAGCAATATATTGCCAGATTGTTAACAAAACTAGTCATTCGTAACACCTCGGCCATTTCTTAAAATAACCTCGGAGGTAATGGGGAGCCATTTTTTAAAGTAGGTCAGCAACGAAGGGCTTGTCCGTTTCCAATAGTATTTACTCGGAAGTCCCCGGCACAAGCCGGGGATTGCCGAAAAGAGCCGATTGACAAAATATGAAACAAAGATGTGTTGATATGATCATCTTTAATGAAAAGGGTAAAAAACCCATTCAATTATGATATATAACCAATTTGTGTGTATTTAAATACATATCTAGTGCATGTGTGCATTTTGCGTTATCCGCCGGAAATAAGGCGAATTACCCCAGGATTTCTGGTGTATTCATGTACTGCCTACGAGGTATATCTACCGACTTGTTACGGGGATTGCCGAGTAGATACGATTGAAAACTAGTGTCACGTACTTCCTGCAACTACAAAGTGTCTTAACTACCGTATACGGACCTCCATAAATGCTGCGACCGATGCAAGCTTGATAACATCAAATAGCTTTTACAATGCCCATGTACTTATGGTTTCCATTCCCATAAATGAATGTTTATTTAGAAAAATTAAGAAAAACAAGATCAAGTATTACATATCAAAGCACGCTATCATATTTGGATATCTTTTTTCAATTCTAAACAAGGGTGTACCACGTATTTTTTTTTTTATTCAATTCTGTTGAAACAGGCAGCCATTGTTTTCTACTCCATCGGAAGATTAAGTTCCTATTCAATTACATTTTGAAATACCGTCTGCAAACTCTTTCTATTTGGGACAGTCCAAAATGTAGCGTTTGGTAAATGGTTATTATCAACCGGTCGTTTTTCAATCAAAGATTCGTTTCTCATTCATTTAAAAATAAGGGCGGCGCAACTGTTTCGGAACACCACCATATATATTTCAAGAAAGATTTGTATCTCCTTCATCTAAAATAAAAGAGATGCTGTCATTTCTTAAGAAAACATTACCAAAATGTTCTCTTTACCATATTTACCATTTCTCTTTACCATTGTCAGATCGACGAAAGCGTGTTCAATACAACACAAACCGCACCAAGCTTGGCTCCATACCGTAAAGCCCTGGAAGACACGCTACTGATAAACTGGGCAGCGGTAACCTGGAAGGATCTCCAAAAACCGCTGTATTCTGGGATAGCGGCACAGTTGGCCCTCGTGTACAGGCTAGTGGGTGCCAATGCCCCGGTTACTATAGAGAAACAGGCGGCACTCTGGGCCAACAATGTGGCCGACGCCAATGTGTTCTTTACCTTTGTTAATCGGCTCAACATTCGTAAGTAAAGTACAATGTAGTAGATATAATCTTTATTGAACTGTATTGGCAATTTTAACGAAATATTATATTTTCTTTGCTAGATCTGGGATTTTGTTAAAAATACTTGTAGTTTTTAATGGTCTCAATGCATATAATCTTAAAGGTTCGTGGGTACCCATTTCATTATTTTCATGAGAGTTCGTCGGCAAGAAAACGTGAACATCAAAGAATGAGTACCATCTCTGAACTTTTTTCATTTGGTGTTTTCATATCTCCAGGAATCTTGTTTTGTTGGGTTCAAATCTCAATATATATACTTATACTAGTAAAGTTTCATTCAAAACGGTCAACTACTTAATTCGCGGAGAGTCGATTAATTTAATGACTCGACCCTTTAACCGTGTCTATTACTTTTGACTTTAGAACCTGTAGCCCAAATGCAATCGTTCTTGCCATCCACAATTTGGCGCCAAAATATATACTATCGTTTGCTACTTTGCGCGAAAACATAAACTATCGTTTGTTATTTGGATGCCAAAATATATATTACCGTGTGTTATTTGGTGTCAAAATTAATACTATGTTTGTTGCGAAAACAAAGTTTGAAATGGTCAAGTATCAAAATCACAATATTCGCTGCTCCCAATTCCAGTCCGCACAGCCACCAATGACGTCGACGTGGTGTTCGTACTGGACAGCAGTTCAAGTCTCTCCGCCGCCGACTTTGAGAACACGAAGGACTTCGTGGTGAAGGTCGTCGAGGGCTTCAACGTAGACGGCAAAAAGGTCAAGGTCGCAGTGGTAGAATACAGCACCGTGTCCAAACTTATATTCGGTCTGGCTAACAACATGTCCAAGGCAGAGATTCTCACTGCGATAGGACAGATGATATATATGCCTGGTGGCACTTCTACCAGCGACGCTCTCCAGTTTGTAAAGGACAATGTCTTTCCGGTAAGGTACTTTGGCGTATGAATAATGATGGATAAGTAGTCCCGGCTGGTTGGTTTTGCATACATTGTACGTGTGCGAATATCTTACAGCCATGTTGGCGCATAACATGGATAACGATGGTTTCTAAGTACAGACTTAAGAGTTATGCTGATTGTTTTTGATAGATAATACAGTTGACCTCTCTTTCATAATTGATTCCAATTGGTTACAGTAAATGAAGAACAGAAAATGTTAACCGCTTTCTTACATTAATGCTGATTATTTTTGATAGATAAAACAACTGCCTCTAATTTCATAATTGATTCAAAAAGGTCGACTGTAACGGAAACTGAAAAAAAAAGAGAACATTAAAAGCATTTTCACATTTAGATTTATAGATAAATCATAGAACAATAAATAAAATATCCACCCTGTAAAAAATGAAACAGGAACACATATCAAAATTACATTTATAAAGTGTGTACCATACTACCATACTTCGATATGCTTTATGCTTAGTCTGGATCAGATATTTTCTTTAACTACACTGCAATCTATCTAAGTTAGAATTGTCTTTATAGATAAAATCATCTTGATATAGAGACATGGTGACCTACCATTCGCACCAAGAGTAACAAAAGTTATCGGAGACATGAGGAATCATTTGACCTATCTCTTTATAATTCTAATCAAGTTTCTCATGATTTATTAACAGAACGGCGGACGGAATAGTTCATCCAAGATCGTCATTCTTGTGACGGACGGACGGTCGAACGACAAAGTGACCACAGTCGAGGCAGCAAATATCCTTAAGCAATCCGGAGTCACCATCTTCGCTGTTGGTGTTGGATCTCTCGTAGACAAGGTATAAAATTAATGGTTCCCCGCTGATTACTCGCTGCACTCTGCTCCACAAGATGAACAACGGAAACGTAGACATTCTGCCCAATTTGATTGGTCAGAATATATTGTTCCGAAATGCGACAACAACAGCAACAGGACGTAACAATATATACGCTTGTTTCCCCTGAATTACCAAATCAGACAGAGCTTTATCAGACTGGTTTATTCTCTAATTTGTATAAAAAAAAATCATTTTGTCAACCTTTTACTCACGACGGAGATTATGATCTCAACATAGATACTTCAATAAGTTTTCTTCTTTTCCAGAAAGAGCTGGCTGCTGTTGCAAGTTCGCCTGTTTGTATTTACATGAAGACGGTGTCCAACTTTACCGAGCTCCCATCCATAAACTACGAGATTCAACAACTCTCGCTTTCTTGTATGTACACTTTGATGGTTTCAGCGCAAGAAATGCCAAAACAAGTGCACAAATCGGCGCATGTACTGGTTTAATATCCAGGATGCAGTTATCGAGAGTAAACTTAATAAGTTTCGAGCTTCCGTCTAAATCCATGTAAAACAAATAAGTATGAACCGAAACATTGCTCTTATGTACGTATAGTATCTTGGTTTGCAGGCTTCCATTTACTTCGAATGATCACAATAGTGTACATATAGTATCAATAATATCAATCAATTCAATTCAATCAATTACTTTACCCGGCAAAATCAGCACAAATGTGCTTTTTGCCATAACAGTTCAATGGACTATGCAAACAAAATAAATGATTAATCAAAAGCTAAACTGCTGGCCTTTTTTAATGCGGGTGAGAGTTTAATAAACAAACATTTACCTTTACGTTTTAACTGTTAATTTCAATCTACAAGAACATTCAAACAAAACACATACATAGATATGTATAAACATACAAACAAACAAACATATTAACCCACCTCCCAAGAAAAATGCATTGTATCGACCTAGTTGTTCGTAGTGTTAGGCACACATCCTAACATCAATTTTCTTATTCATTATCACAGCGGTGGTGAACCTCCCAGCAGGCGGTTATGCGTTTAATTGCGACTCGGACATCAACGTGAAAATCAAGTCAGACAACGGACTTCCGAGAACAATTCAGGTCAGTCCAGTTTGTCTTTAGCCATCAGTATCATGTAGTCAACATTTACATAATGTAAACAGTTGATCTTGTGTTTCACATCTACTTAACATTTACCCTTAGAATGCTTGGTAATTTTCCACAAATAGATTTTTGTATCGGATGCTTTCCAAAACCCTAAAACCTTAATTTTGATGAGGGATGATTCTCAGAGTAGCAAACAGATAAGAGCACTTGCATTGATCTAACATGTTTGCATAAGCCAAACACCAAGTCATTGTTGAAATACAAGACGGTGCTTCCTTTAAGTTGCGTAGCAACGACTTGTAGCAATTCTGGAGAGGGCCAATCGCTAATGTTGTTATAACATGTGGCCAAATCGAATTGTAGTTATTGTTTTGCCTTTTCATGCCTTCTTTAAATACATGCTTATCTGTGTTGTATATATGTCTTGTAACTCATGTAGAGTAACTCATATAGAAATAATGCTATCAACTATGATTAAACTTAGCGGTTTGGTTAAACGAATTACAGGTCACCGCCTCCGATGGCCGAGTACACATCTACGGTAGCGGATCACCGGACTACACACCCAACAGCGCCATCTACACATTCAGCGCCACCGCAGGAGGCGCTACAACTGTACAGTTCTATGTTCGAGACGGGTCCGAGGTGTTTCTGTCATTCCGGAACGCATCGACTAGCGGCTGTCGATCAAAGTACAATGTACAGGTGTATGTTGGGGACCATATCCAGACAGGTATGAAATTTTGCCGCTGGTCTGTGATCTAACCTGTTTGCTACTCCTAGTATCTTTTCCCAACACAATTAAGCAGATATTTAAAGACATTTTCTTCAGTTTTATTAGAAAATAATCCTTTCATAGAATTATCTAAAATTTTATGGTGAATTCAAAAATGAAAAAAGGAAAATTACAGGTACTTTCTTTTGTAAAATGCCAGTTTGCATGGTAACCACATAGGGCAAAACTGTCAAAATGACCATACCATCTTCAAATGTGATCAAAATATTTTGGAAGGGTTATAAACACACAAAACATGAGTTCATACATTCAATACTTTATAAATCATTGTAATATTAAATCATAACACTCTGAGCAATTTTTGATATACAAATCAGATTTTCATATTTTTGTATTCGATAAAAATTGAAATGTATATTACAAAAAAATGAGGACAATGAAAAATTCCTTTCATAGAATTTTTTTTTTTTTCAGTATGTGAAGTAAAATTTAATCTTGAAATTCAAAATGCAATAAAAATATATGTTGACGAGTTAGTTTTTCTGTAAAATGCCATTTTCCCTGGTAACCATATTTGAAAAACATTTTTTTTAAAACGCCCAAAATTAATTTTAACTTGATAAATAGAAACTGGGGGCTTAATATGCATGAGAATTATGAAAAAATGTAAGTAACCTTTATAGATTAGTGGGTAATATGATTATTCTTTGAAAAAACAATGCATAGAGTAAATTTTATCCGAATAAGAACGTTAATCCGACTACGATGCAGGTACAACTTTGGTAACATATTTTTTATCTCCCTTGGATGCGCATATGAAGTGCGCAGAAAAACTACCGAGAACGTCCTTAAGATTTTGGACGACACAAGAAGAATAAAACCCAGCATTCTAATGGTTTAGATACGGCTTTCAGTTGGCCATGCAGAGAAATCATTATGAAATTTAAAAGATAGTGTATCATCCCATATAGGCCGTATTTTCTAATTTGAAAATATATTTTATATTTAGATTGTACTAAACCATTTATTTGGTCATCTTTTTTCCTTATCATTTAAAAAAATACCAGTTATTTACGGATATTTCATTTGAAGCCGGGAAATATATCGAGTTGAAAGCTTAGAAGGGCATTTTCTAAGGTAGTTACTCCTTTGTTTGTTGAAGGTTCTCAAGTCACGTGTATAGAGAACAGGCTTATCAGTGCCTGCACCAAGGACGATCTGAAGAATAGTCCGTTTGTACTGACAGGTACCCCAGGTAACTATACGATCGATTTGATGAGTATTGATAAATCCATTACTTAACAATAACGACATTTAACCCCTTTGTTGCAGACGACCCTGGAAAACATTGTGGTAAGGGGAACATGCTTGTAAAGAGCAGTTTTATCTTTTCCCACAATGTTTTCCGCCATATGAGAAGATTATTTTCCATTTTTTTCACAGTTTGAAATGTCGTCTGCAAACTTTTGCGATTTGAGATAGTCGTTATTATTATTATTTCGCGTTTGGTAAGAGGGTAATTGTTCGATCAGGCGTGATTGTTGAAGCATTAGATTGCGTTATTATTTTGTTGATTTTTGTTTGGTTTACTGACTTTGTATGTACACATTAATGCATTAAACTGACTATTTATTGATTTCTTATTAAAAAAATAAAAAATCGGATCGAAGTTTTTGCAAAGCATTGGTACACTAGTAGTTTTGCCCATGATTTGTCGCAAGCGCTATGTTAAGAATGAATGAACTGTTTGTACATTTATTGCTTGGGTGACGTATTGCTCAATTTATCATTGTTTACTATTTTTCCAAATTTTTTATTTATTTCTTAACTGTTTACTTGATTTCTCAATTTCACGATTTCTTAATTTCTTGATTTCTTGATTCTTTTCTTGATTCTATTCTTTATTACTTGATCGATTTCTTGGGTGATTCCTTCATTGATTTCTTCATTGGTTCTTCATTGATTTGTTGATTTCTTGGTTTCTTGATTTAAATGTAGAATTGAGTTATCATAGTATGTAAAACCAAGGGTTGATAAACATTACATTCGGCCAAGTCAACAACACAGCATCTCTCTTATTTTGTATTAAAACGAATAAAAATACCTTCAAACACTGGCTATCTTTGTATTGATGCAAAATTGTTGAAATCGACTACTTATAATAAAAAAGAAGAAAGAAACTTCGTGCAAACAAGCTTGAGTTACAGTGCTTATGATGTGCAATGCTTTCAAATAAAACGAGCAAATAACTTGTTTCTTAGATGCGTTGTAAAATGGGAAACTATAAGTAGCGACAGTACATTTATTTGATAAAAGAAAAAAATGATAGAAAAAAAAGAAAGAAAGCAATTAACGGTCATGTAGAAATTGCATACGAATTTTTAGATCTTTTTTTTTTCAAAACGGTAAGAAATATGTATCCGAGATAAAAATATTTCTATTCTTCTCCAGGACCCGGGTTGCCGAATTTTTGCCCCGCCCAATCTTATTCTATACTGCCCCACCCGACTTGGAAAGACCGTTACATCTTCTGTTCAAACGGTACCATGCTCATTGTGTACTGCAACCCGGGAGACCTGTTCGACGTGGCGTCGGGAAGCTGCCGCTATTCACCTTCCGCCATTACCGTCACCACACCTAAAGTACCGACCAACCCTCCGGTAATGACGTCAGGCCCAATCGTGACGTCAGGCCCCGTCGTGACGTCACGTCCAGCCGTGACGTTGACTGTGCCCAACGCGACGCTGCCATTGGTTAACCCATGCACTCCCGAACACATACTCGATGGTCTGCTGTTTTGGCCGTTCCCTGCCGATAACCGGAGCTACATCCACTGCGACACGTTCGCGTTCAGCGGGTTTATTCAGAAGTGTACGACACACAAGTACTTTGATCCGAAACTCCAGGCGTGTCTCTATGATGAGGTGGTCGTCGACCCATTTCAAGGGATCTTCAGGTAAGTTTTGGCACGAACTCCTCAGAGTGATTTCCCTTTATTGGAGAATCACCCATAGGTGCTTTATTTGCAAAGAAAACTCAAGATTGTTCACTTTAACTGATCAGAAATCAACACAAACAACGCGTTATTACTAATGTATAGCTACAATCTCCGGTAAAAAAGAAACCAATCATTTAATTAAATGGCTACACTTTATCGCATTTAGCTGCTATCTCAATATGGTATCATGCTGTAATCACTATATCGTCTAATCCGTATTTGAATAAACCAAATTTGAATCAATGATAGGGTGATTTTGTGTCAATTGTGCAGCAACCTAAAACTTATGCTTATGCTGGTTGACTTTCTTTCTACAAAGTTTCATGTGACTTAGAATTTAATTCACGCTAAGTTTGTTTTAACTCTTACTTTCAAGCGACCTAGAAACAAACCATTGCTCAGTGATTTGCTTCTCCTTTTTCAGAGACCTACCAATGAATGCATTCCCAACTTATTTTCGACAATTTGCAATGTCTTAACACAAAACCTATATCCAAGTGATGATTATAACCAGTATAATCCATTCGTTAAGGCCTTTAGAAAAGGTCTTTACGTAAATGATAAGTTTTCATCTAGCATTCCCTAACATTTTCCAGCAACCAGAATAACCCATGTATCAAGGATTCCCCAGAGACATAGCAGACCTCAGAATGAACCCATGCCAACTTATCTTTTCTCCATTTGAAGAGTCTTAACAAAAATAATTATGTTTTTCTCTTTTACCTTTACATATTTCAGCAACCAGAGCAACCCATGTATCAAGGATTTCCCAGGAGACGTCCAGTACCATCCGTATCCTGGAGACCGCCATCGGTTTATACAGTGTGACGCATTCGGTGACGCCTTCGTGAAAACATGCGGGGTACCAACCGAGGTGTGGGAGCAGTCCATCCTACAGTGTATACCGAAGGGTTTCCGGTTTGATACGGTGGCGCCAAACCTCATAGGCAAATAGGACAACAGTTAGAGGGTTATTGCTGTAAATGGGTACTTCGTAAACAAGATTCAATGTTCAAGATTTTTTATTGACTTAAACTGTTACAGTTTCTCATCATTTCAAAAAATGCTAGTAGTTAGAGTATTATTGCTGTTAATGGAAACATTATATACATTGCCTTGTTTATTTTGTTTTTCTATTCAAACTCTTTTCTTTACGGTGGCACCAAACCTCATGGGAAAAAAAGGACAATAGTTAAATCCTTGTTGTGAGTCGGTGCTATTTATACATGTACCCAACACAGTTATTGTCTTTGTAATTGAAATGGGAAATTAAATAGTATTCCTCCTTATTTGTCTTGTCTCCCTTGTTTTGTATTTCTCCTCAAATTATTTTCTTTACGGTAGTATCAAACCTCATAGAAAAATAGGACAATAGCTAGTGCATTATTTCTGTGAATGGATATTTCATATACAAGATTATTCTTTATTGACTATAACTGTTTCAGTTTCTCATGATATCAAAATTACAAATATAATAATTTGATGAAATAGATACAATTGAAATTCACACTACCTAAAACGTGGTACTTCACATGTACCCAACCCAGTTACTAGTATTGTCTATGTAATTGAAAGGGAAAATTAAACAGTTTTCTCCTCAATTGTCGGAGGTTACTTTTTAATTTTATACCATCCGCGTCACCATCTTGTCCCTATTCATTGTCTTCCTTGTTTTGTTTTACTATTCAAGTTCTTTTTTAAGATAAAGACTTCATTGTTATTAGAAGACATTAAACTTGTACATTCTTAAAGTGTCCTTCAGAAAAAAGCGCGTTGAACCAAGATAAAAACTACTTTGTTAAGGGTAAATGCTATTTGTTCAAAAGATGTTCAGTTGATCTGCAGTACATATGAATTTTATGTCTGACAAAGCAAGCTTTGATCATCCAGAGTCAATACCTCTTTACGAGGTGGACAAATACATTATATTACCATTGGGTAGTTTATACCTCCAGTCATCAAACGGTTGCAATGAATCAGTAGAACAGTGTTTACCCTTAGAATGCTGGGTAATTTTATAAAGATAGTTTTTTTTCTGTCGTTTGCTTGCTAAAATCTTTAATATCTGCGTAATTTTGATGAGGTAGTATACTCAGAGTAGCAAACAGGTTAGGTCACAGGACAGACGCCAATTGACTTGGCGACTGGCCTGTGATCTAACCTGTTTGAATAATCATGAAGTCTCTTCCAGCAGTATAAGGGTTAGTTACTGAAAGCGAGTATACTTAACCAATGTTGTTATAAAGATATAAGCTCATTTGTACCTTAAACCGTTTCCAATGTTGTTAAGTTTCAAGTCCAACCAACTAACGTGTGCAAAGAAATTGTCGTGTGACTTAACCCTTTCACAAACAATAACGACATTTGACCACTTTGCTGCAGATGACTTTAAAATACATTGTGGGACATGGAGAAATTGCTCAAAACGAGCAAGTTTTCCTTTTCCCACAAGGTTTTCTGCTCTATCTGAAGAATATTTTTCAATTTCATCACATGTTGAAATGTCGTCTGCAAACTCTTTCAATTTGGGACAGTCGAACATGTGTTGTTTGGTAAAGGGTTAAGTCAAACAAACCTCAATTGTTGTTGTTGTTTAAACGCTATGGTTTCATTATATACACACGTGTGTTGGTCTTACGCCCAAAAGACTCATATAACGTTGAGAAATCGATCGTCGGGCACCAGTTTAGTTGCACGAAAGCATACGCCGATGCTTTTCAGGAGTATCTTACTTAGCGACTGTTTAACGTTTCTCGTTCGATAAACACATGCTAGTCATGTTTATGCACGCCAAATGTGTCATCTTTATTCTAGAACACTCAGAAATTTAAATTGTTTAGAGAACGTTTAGAGAATGTTGACCAAAACAGCATGGTGCGACGGCCACTTAAGCTAGGACTTCCAAAATTGCTTTTCAATAAGGTTTGATCAAACGACAGTTCTCAATAAATTTGGTCAGTTATAACAGTGAGCCCGACGTCCATTTTCTATACGATTTGATTTTGCTATAAAACTCTCAACAATACCATTATCAAAAAGAGAAAATGGTCTAATGATTTCATGTGAAACTGACATCAGTCTGTTATCACACATTGAACAATGATATGCACGCCATCGGATAATGACGCGTTTCATCCTTTCTAGCTTGACGACATGTTTCTAATTGTTCCCATGGCAATACATGGGCGTATACAGTTCTAAAAACGTGTAAATACCCAACTCCATTTTAGCTCAAACAAATTCTATTCATACACTATGAGAACTAAAACAAACTATTTATGTATGATAATACAACTGAATTATGGCGCAAGAAGTTCGAACCAAAATACCTAATACATAAGACCAAACGCAATAAGACCGGAATCAAACCAAGGAACGATCTGACGATAACCACTACACAACTGCGACATCTAAGAAACCGGAAATAGCGTTGGTTTTCAGAATTCCCGGTCTGTACTTTCACGGTCGTCACGTGACTGTCTACAGATGCCGAGATTGATTGGCGTATCATCGTGTCTATTTCAGCGCGCAATCACAGCGGGAACTTCCGGTTTGTCTCGATAACATGGATACTGTTTTAGAAGGGCCGTTCCGGTATAGTCAGCCATGTTTAATCCATTACTTCATCATACGTACGCGAATCTTTACCCATAATGCCCTTCCTTTGCTTTACACGGTCAAACTCCTCAAAGTGATCTCCCTTTAAGGAATTGATCATTTTCACTAAAAGTGCACTTCCGGTTTGTCTCGATGACATGGCTACTGTTTTAGAAGGGCCGTTCCGGTATATTCAGCTATGTTCAATCCCTTTCTCCATAATACCTGACTTTCGCACATCTGATTCAGTAGCTGCTGTGAAAAAAGGGAATCATTTGGTTCCATTGAGCAATTTATCATCGTGTTCAGAAAGTTACCACTTAACCTAAACAAGACAATGTTTTCAAAGAATTTTTGTCTGACACAGATGATTCTCTTTACTCTGGAAAACATGTTAAGTCGAATTATTCTAAATCATTGCACCAAGCCAAGAATGCGTTCACGACAGGGATTTCTGACACTGGTTTCAGTGTCCCTCTTTCTCAATTTATGGCCAATAACTGACAAAGAAAACATATACAATTGTTCCATGAAGGCATGATATCTGTTTGTGTGTCAATGCTCTGCTTCGAAGTACTCTTAAGGTTTCGACCTTAATCACTAACATTTGCTTCAGTCAACCTGACCAATGTTATGTACATTTTTATCAAATCAACATGGACAACCGAATGCTCGCTACAATTAAAACTGATCTCAATTGCAAACAATATTTTCTATACTTACAAAAAATAAAACTTTTTTGTGGTATTGTCAAGCGTCATCCGCGAATTCTTAAAGTACGGGACACAAAGTAACTGTCATTTAGTAAAGGGTAATAATTCTGATACATTGGAGATCCTTGTTCAATTACCCAACCCATGCCATCGTATAGTGTTCTGTGACTGGTCCAAATCGAAAGGAACATCAGACGACAAAGATAGCATGAACAATATGACATATGCTCATAAAGGTATTGGCTACACATATAGACATCAGTGTGTCAAAGGGACGAATTGCTCCTGAGGAGCAATTCCTCCCTTTGACACGCTGTTTTCTTATGTATTTCTCAGTAGATGCATCAACGCGTGGTTTTATGGAGTAAAGGGTTAAACTGTTTTCCAGGGGAAACTTGGAACCGACCAAGTGAAGTGTAACGATGAAAGTTTTCCGTTACGTTGGTGATTATTTGACGGATAATTCAAAGGTTTTCCGAGAGTGGTGGTATATGGAATCGTTTGGGAAATTTTTTAAACGTTTCAAATTTGTGTAAGTTTAGGAAGTATTTTCATTCTCGTTTATCATAGTTTTTGTTCCCTTTTTTAGATGATCTATATCATGTTAGATGTTTTGTGAATATATGTGTATGTGTGTATGTTGTCCCTTGCTTTGTATAAAAATTGAATTGAATTCCACATGTTAAAATTACCTATTTTATTACAATAATTTTAACTCTCATTAAATAATTCTTTCTTCACAATAGAGATAGTTACTTAAAAATGGTTTACCTGGCGTAAAGACATTACAAAAGAAATACAAAATAAAGATTGATTTAAACAAATCTAATTTTTAAATTATTTGAACTTTTAATCAATTCGGTTATAAAACTAAGGCAAAGCATCTTAATGAAATTCAGACTACGAATTCAAATTGATAAATTGTCTTTTATGTCGTTACTATATTGTTGTTGTTGTTTGTTCGTGTCTTCTCGACCCATTGTTCAGGGACTTCCGTTAACGTATCTACTGTTAGCATCGTAGTCAACCGTTTTCATGAAATTCTATTACATTCTAATCTTACCCAATAGGACGTGTCAATTGGTAAAACTTCTATAATCTGTTTTTACTAGACTTTCACACGCAAATAAAAACAATGTACTCTGGTAAGTTGGAATAAGATTGCGGCAGGAAAAGTATGTTTCTGGTGCAAAATGTAGAAATGGTTAAAACACAGGTATCACTGTGATGTGGCTAAAATAACTTAAAGTGTTGATGTGAAGGTAAACCACATACAAAAAAACAGCATATTTCTGTTTATATTTGTTTTCCCTTCTTCTCGGGTCACGTCTGTTTTCAAGGTTTTCTAGCGTATTCATGGAATCTGACCAAGAGTTTTGTCTTACTAAATGTCGTACAATAGATTTCCTCGTAAACGTAGATATGAAGAAGAACAAATTCCCTCATTAAGCGTTTACTTAGAAAATAACAAAACCTATGTGGTACCTGTGAAGTCTGTATCACACTTTTAATGTCTATTTTTCTTTCACAAATACAAAGCTATCTTTAAGATTCAAAGGCCACGATGATTTTTGTTAACTTAGACGTAAGTATATATATATATATAAAATGGTTGTAAGACAGGAACAGGAATTTATTTCAAATTATTGTTCTCCGTAAATACAATTGAAAATGTCTATAAACCCTTTTTGGCGAATTATTGAAACAATCTCCCGTCACACAACTCACAGTGGCCTGTATTTCTATGGTAACGCTCCTCTCAGTATTCAAATCAATGTTTCATTAATGGGTTTATAGGGGTGGTATGCTAATTGAAGTACGGGTGTACGATGCATTGCAACGGCGAAACAACATCGTAATTGTACTGTATAGTTATAAGCCTACATGTATTTCTATGTTAAATGTGTATATGAGTTCACATGATGATATATGTGTATACGACTGAGTCAATGAAATTCTTACGTTCTTCTGTTCGTCCTATTTTATGAATGAGTTGGAATAAAACGCTTTCAAATGAATTCGTTAATCTTAACCCTAGAATCGACTTCATGCTTATGCAAACAGGTAAGATCCAGGTCAGCCGTCAATTTACTTGGCGGCTGGCCGGTGATCTAACCTGTTTGCTACTCTGGGTATTTTTTTTTTAAACAAAATTGAAAATTAAGGTTTTCGATAGCAGACGACAAAAATATTTTTTAGAAAATGACCCAGCATTCTAAGGGTTATTCTTTAACGAGGCGAAAAGGAATCGTTCATCATTACTTCACACACTCCATGAATTTGTTTGGTTCGTAAACGCTCTTTGTGGTATAGAAATGCTCTGAAATAAAGATGAGGTATTCAGTTTAGACGGCAAAAAAATACAAAATGAAGGTTATTGACCTATTAACACATGATCTTCAATATGTAGGGGTCCTGTGTGGTCAAGTAGTCAAGGTTGTTGACTTTAAGCTAAGAGGTCCTTTGTTTGATCCCCACCTGCAAACTAGTTTCATGTTTTTAGGCAAGACACTGTAGATATCTAACCTAGAACTGGTGTATCAAGTTCAACAAATGAAAAGAATGTTAGCAAGGCGTTATACTCCATATTTATACTGAAAACTATGTTCAGTACATGCGATATTATTGGGGAATTGTCGATCTAAATCGTTAAACAAATATGTAAAGATAGATCATAGATAAATAAGTCATAAAAAATCGAACTATTTTGTCTGATTTACGCACAAATGCGTGAGCATCTTTCCGATTTAAACATACCACCAAACAGATATATTTAGTCAATGAATATTGCAACAGAAAACCTACAACTTTGGAATGCACTAAGTTATCGCTGGGATGAATTCCGTCTTATAGTCAACAAAAAACTCCATGAAGTGAAACAGTGTCTAGAACAAACAGAGATAAGCACCATTCAGCAAAGTGTCATTTATATAGAAAACAAAATTAGTTCCTTTGCAGATGAATCGTTTGGGCCATTATAAAACGGACCAATACCACTTGAATACATAATTTACATCTCATTTCTTGGTCCGAGAATAGTTTATGAACTTCATAAAATGTACTCTTATCAAAGATTGCTCTACATCAATATATTTCGGTAGAACTAACACAGTTAGACATGGAGGAAATCGGCTAATGAGTTTTTCATATCAATCGCGATGAGATAGGAAGCATCAAAGTAAACATGGTGATAAACCGGAAGTTGTCGCATAAAGGTTGACCTAATTCAATAGTCTGTCACGTGACTATCGATATTATTCTATGGTGCTTATGATAACCAGTAACTCACTACAGGAATGTGTGGCTGGTCCAAAATGAAAGCTACTCCAGTCGACCATTATTGGCGTTAATAAGACACAGAACCCCTTTATTCCAATTCTGAAACGCGTCCTACCACACTTTTTGAGATGCACCAATGCATTGACTAAAAAGGAAATTAATTTATGGAAAGGATCAATCGGACCTGCATTAACTTTGTCAATTCAGATTGTTATGTCCGACTCAATTGATAGATTTGAATTGTGCAAATTTGATTAAACTAGAAGACATGTTTATTCAATTGATTGACAAAAGTTCTTCTCGAGTGCATGTTTTATTCAAACAAGTACTCCCATAAGGAAACCGTAAAAGACCGCATCCTATTTCCCTTGATGTGTTAATCAGTAAGTTATTCAATTCAAAATGCAAGACCCTGAGTTCAATACAAGCCCTGATTTGTACAAAAATATCTCCGACAAAACAGACTTTAAAGTTTTTAGGTAGTTACACTTGACAAAAGCTGGAATAAAATGCCTTGAAATCTGACTCCAAAACCTGAGCTAAAATGAATTAATGCGAAATTTGAGTTATTATTGTCTTAGTCCAAAACCGGATCGAAAAATCAGTCAGTTTACCTATCTATGCGTATGGAATCTATTCTGGACACGGACTTGACTTACCGTTCTTAGTGTTCAAAAGTGTGAGACAAAATATTTCGCATCCCATCACATGTTTGACACATTACCCTTTATTAAACATTTGGACGTGTTCAACACCAAAGTTTACGATCTTGTGTTCGAACAAGATGGCCGCGCCCATGACAGAACAGGTGTTTTTGCTTCTTTGACCTAATTTTGCCATTATAGCTACATGTTGTACCGCGGGCGATGTTTTTGGACATGTACGCCCGTCGATTGCGATTTTTCCCAAGTGTTAGACGTAACCCCGCTAAAAAGCATGGGTTATCATATAAATGTACCGCAAGAAGCAGAAAGTTGATGGTCAACTCTTGAGATGCACACAAAAAGGACAAAAATACCTGTGGCGTTGCCATCTTGTTTAGACATAAGATCGTAAACATTGGTCACGTTATTCCCCCGCTTGCACAATCAACAGTTAATGACCAGATGGGAGAAGAACATATTATACACAATAATACATTTATCATTTTGTCACAGTGGTTTTAAATGCTGTAAAGTGAGATAGCATGGATTAACCCATTACCAAACAAAAACAATATTCGACCAGTTTGTTGCAAACAATTCTGGAAAAGGTTGTGAGAAAACAAGAAATCTAACGAGCAACTTATCCTTTTCCCACAATGTTTTCTGCCCTGTCTGAAGATTATATTTCAATTTCATCCCATTTTGAAATGTCGTTTGCAAACTCTTTCAGTTTGAGACAGTCGAAAATTTGGCTTATGGGAAAAGGTTAAGCGTTAAAACGTTGGAAAGGCTATTGGATGTAGATTTACAGTATCGACCAAAACTATCATCATTAACAATTTAACACGGAACCATTGTTCATTGCTGAGAGTGTATTATCAATTAATTGTGGGTAGAAAACATGGTTTATAAACTAAGAGAAAAGCACTTTGCATACAGCGAAATGAAATTTAAATGATACGCGTATTGCTATTGATTTCCCTTTGCCTCGTGGGCATTTTCCATCAAACGACACTTTCCCACTTTTCATATCTGTAAGCCACAGAAGACAAATTATTTGTTTTTGAGGCATAGTCGTTAAAGTACAGAACTTGAAATTACATGGCCCTTCTCCGCGTGAGTTTAAATCCCATTGATGGCATTTGAATATTTATGAGACGTAGTCTCCCGACTGACGTACGGAATGTCAATGGTTGTACAAGGCTTGACCAGTTCTTATGGACAAATGGGTATGGAGTCTCCCTTCATTATCAAATGTCGGGCATTGCAACATAAAACTGAAATGATATTGAAGCAATGTAAAAAACCTAAATGAATGAATAAATAAAAGTATTTCTTTATTGTTTTTAACGACAATACACCGTCGTCAGCAATATTTCAGTAATATAGTGGTACCCGGCTGATTATCAATGGGTTACTAAGGAAGACCTCAAGGTTAACTGCCCATAATGGCTTGTAAAAGGAACTATTACCAACGGCACTCCGTTAAACACATCTTTGTAAACTGATTACCATCATTGACATATTTGTTCAATACTTATTATTAGTAAAGTTTTCAGTTTATCAAGGCATCGATTGCTATATTTACACTGTATTGTTATGATTCCTGATAGAAGTGAATTAAAATAATTACAAATGTCTTTTTTCAGGTAAAGCTTTTTGTTCAGTTGATTTGTATACTTGAAATCACACTATTTTCATTGTTATGTAATTATTTGTATCTTTAAGAACACTATGCTTATATGCTTAAGTTCTAATAAAATGGGTTCTGTTTGTTCTGTTAAGCAGCCGGCAACTATCTCTAATTAGAATGAGAACGATTTCATAAGGACCATGCGTTTTCGAGTACTTCACTCTAACCACTAGGCCACAAATACCTCATCATAAAGGGTAAATATTGTTGTTTACGAAATATGTGCAGTTCCCATCAATAAAGCAGCGATTAATAATTTCCGAGAGATCGATACGCGCGCCAATCTTTACCCATAAAGCCATTCCTTTGCTTTACACAGTCACAGTAATCTCTCTTTATGCGATTGGTCCCTGCCAAAATGTCACAGGGTCATCTGTTTAGAAACTAAAATGGCGTTTAAAAAGTTTAGAGATGGCAGCGACACCAAAGAAAACCCATCTTTTATTTTTTTTTTTTGTGTAAAGACAACAAAGTATTTTTCAATTTAACTGGTTGGAAATTAATACAAGAAGACATAATATCTAAATTAATTACTATATCCGGTTAAAACCTGAAAAAGAAATCATCTGGATTTATTTCAAATCCCGATGTACATCTTGTGGTGGTAGTGATCGATTAAGCTTATTAATGGGAGATTGCTGTGAGGATTTCGATACGCAGTGTGTGGGAATGCAAAGAATAGTCTTAACAGATGCGTATCGTTGTTTGACAGAGTAGAAAGAGGAAAGCTTTACAGATTATACATACGTCTAGTTTGGAAATTGATATTAGAAAACAGGTAAGGACATTTGCCACCGAACGACAAACTGCTATAGTCGTGCAACTTTCCTTTCATCACAATGGATTCAACACAATAATACCGCTAAAGCTAAATATCTCATACTTAACAATCCCCATGTTTGATGTCAAATTTGGTGAGACAAAATTCCCGTAAAAGGGGAAAACTAGCTGGGGTAAAAGACCAATTTCCCCAGCTTATTTTTAATTTCCAGTGGAGCAGCATGTTGTAATACCTCGGCTTACTGCCTTTCATTGTGCCTGCCATAATAGACCCTCACAAAAAAGCAAAATGAAATTTCCTGAATTCTTTATTACCCGGACGCAACGGAAAGGTGCGAATCGATAGAAACACTATTGCTTTAGATTCCCCTTCAAAAGCCGCACAATCAACAATAAACAACACACCGGAAGTTGACCTTTAATCCAGTTGAAGATCCGGATTAGTGGACATTTAAGACAATACTTTACACAGATTAAACAGTATAGAAACAGCAACTTTGATTTCACCGTGTCTAACGAAAGGTAAAGTAAGGACAAGATGCATTCAGGAATGCAAGTCCAGAATGTATATTGGGCCTCGAGGCTAAATTCCTTTCTAAATGAGGTTAAAGTTTGGACGTTTTCAAACAATATATAAGTTTGTCGTGGAAATCAGTGGACAATTTCTTGATCCATGCATTCTGTAGCCTTTGCTGCCCAATGGTTTGTCCAAGTTTCCATTGTTTTCTCTTCGCGTGAACGCAATTGCTTAGTTGTTGGGTATGTAGCATGTTATCATGTCGCATTGACTTCTTTAAATGTCGAATGTACGGCAGTTGAACTCTGGTCTCAAAATTTACACTCGGAAACGCTACGGGCTGGAATGTTTTTATTGTGCTTGAAACTCTTTCTCGTACAGGAAGCGTGAATGAGAACGAATAAAACGTCAATCTCCTCATCACAATTATTCAAAATACAATCACAACGTATAAAAACTGATTTTTCCTACGTGCAGTGGACTCAAACTAGTTCGACAACTTCGGTTCTTATGTCATAATGGTCGTTGCGGACTCTTTAAGTTTCGAAGGGTGGCATAAATCGATTTCAGGGAAACGTTTGTATTCAAGATCAAATTTTCTTTTTGCTTCCCTATTTCATAATTGTTTTAACAAATCTGATAAAAAAAAACAGTTGAAATTCAGTAGAAACCAACCTCAATAACATTATATGTTTTTGTCCGTGAAGGAAAGAAATTCTGATAACATCTGATAATTCTGCTCAAACTAATGGATCTTTACAACGTCTTATGCCGACAAGATTGACAAGCAAAGGGAAATTAAATAATCATAACAGGTAATCCAATGTCCCTCTGTGCAAAACAATCAAAAATCCGTCATTGATAAAAATAGACTTACTGTAGTTGGTCACAAAGTTATCGGAAATCATTGGTACAATCGATCCTAAACCCTTTACCAATGCCGAATTTTCGACTGTCCCAAATTGAAAGAGTTTGCAGGCGACATTTCAAAAAGTGATGAAATTAAAGCAATATCTTCTGATAGGGCAGAACACATTGTGGGAAAAAGAAGAAACTGCTCTTTACGAGCAGTTTCTCTTTTTCCTACAATGTTTTCAAGAGTCTTCTGCGACAAACTGGTCAAATGTCGTTATTGTTTGGTAAAGGGTTAAAGTGGACAATGCTATTCTGGTCAATACAGCCTTTGTTGATGAGAGGTAGACTCACGACTAACTTGCGGAAGGCCTATGGTTCTAACCGACTTGACCAGCCCTTATGGGCAGTTAAGTATGGGGTTTTCTTCCATCATTAAGAGTCCTGCTTCGCAGCGTAACAAAAATAATGTTGACGCGATATAAAACCCACATGAATGTGAAATTGCCCTTTTTGAGTTCGATTTCAGGATAATTTGATATCGTTTACGTCATGGCGCGGCGAAAATTCACGATCTGGCAAGTATAAACACAAGTCCAGATATGAAACTTTATCAAATACTTACTTCTTAATTTCTCTCGGAAACCCTATGTTGTGGGTACTCATTAGAAACGTCTCGACGAGTCGATTCTAATTAGTTCCTACAACATAGGGTGGTCCCCTGGTTTTAAAAATATTACATGTTTAAGGCGCTGGCACGCCTTTTATCTCACCCTCTGATTTATTATGTATACAGCGACTGCGTACGGGCGTTTTCTCATTAACGCCTTTTGAATGGAGTCTGCGGGAAATCTCCATTGTTCAAACAAGTCGAGAGTCGTACTTAAAGCACACACCTTTTGTTGCTGTCATATTTTGTTGTGTTCACCAAGTGGGACTATGTGTTTTTGCTCTAATGAGTTAGATGTATGAAATATATCATAACTCTGTTTATGATCAAGAGGATTTTTATAGACCAAATGTGTTTATGTGTTTTAATGCATTGAATACACAGCTTATGTGTTGAAGAAGATTCGACCGTTATCTGAATTTCAATATACAGACCATGTTCGATTATGTTTTATAATGCTAATGAATTGAAGACACGGAATATATGTCCATTACGTTTTTGATTAATTTTTTTTTTTCAAAAAGAAGATAATTCCATTATCTGAATTTCAAAATAGTGATTAGTGTGTTTTCTGATGAATTGAATGTATGGAATAATTGTTCTTACCGTTTCTGACTAAGAGTGATTATTATAAAAAAGATTTGACCATTATCTGAATTCAAATACATGTATATATAAACCAATTGTGATTATGTGTTTTATTAATTGCATGCCTGGAATATATTAACACTCTGTTTATGATTAAGAGGATCTTTCGTAAATCTCTGAATCTATTGGCCAGGTGTGATTACATATTAAACAATATAAAAAGTATTTCTTTCAAATGAGTTTCTGTTTAATCTTTTTGGAGCTGGGGGTTAAAACAAAAGCTTGCAAAATTTGTATATTCCGATGTGACCGAATTCTTCAAGTATCCATGTTTTATTTTTTTGAATTGTTCGGTTTTAGTATTAATACACATTTGCATGCTTAAAGAAATACCACGCATAAATGCCTGAATCATAGCATTGGGTACTAATGCTCAAGATGTAACCGGTCGGAATTCGTATAAGAGTGTTCTGAAGGTTCCAGAGCTCCATGATAAGAAAAATGGTGTTCTTGATTAGACTGTGCATACCGGGTAGACAAATCCTAGACTTTTTTAAATACACAGTGCACACGTTTTTAATTCTGAGAATCGCATTTATACAGTATACACATAAAATGTACGCATAAACGATACACGAGGTAATAAATAATATTCGCAAAATGTATTTTTAGTGAATCCATATAATGGATTCATGTGATGAAATAATAAAACTAATATCTTGTAAAATCAGACTTAGAAACTGAAACATTCAAACGTGCTATGTTGAATTTCCTTAAGGAAAAACAAAAGATCAATTAAAAAGTTGATTGAACTATAATAAAAATGAATAAAAAGTCAACAAAAGTAGATGTGGATGAGGTAAGTTATTTTGTGTAACATTTTTTCAATTCTAATCTTTTATTGATTTTGTTTTTTAATTTTCAATCTTATATCTATTTATCGCGATGCGTTAACAGAATGTCAGTCATAGTGGGATGGTAAGCTAACAAAACAAGGGAATAGACCCATTGTTTAAATGTCTAGAAGGCATTGTTCAGCTAAGAACAATGTAATTCTATGGGATAGGATTAGCGTCATCGCGGATGTGTATGCTGGTCTACAAGACGACAAATGACAGTACGACTACGAAAACGACACCATCGACAGTAGAATGATGGAATCGCGATAATACAAACGCGATAGTGCGATAATGATAACACAATTCTACGAACGACAACGCGATGTTACAATGGCGACACTGCGATAGCACGATAACGGTAGCTTGATATAACGATAATGATAACACGATAAAGATGTTATGCTATATCATATCGTTTCATCAATATCGTACTGTAGCGTTTTCGTCATAGTACTGTTCTTTTCTTCGCATTATCGTAATCGTAATTGTCGTGGGCAGGTTTCCCCTTTTGTCACAATCACTTCTTAAACCAAAATCTGCTTAAGTGTTAGTTTAGTGGAAGGGTTGAATAAAGATCAATACATATAGACTCGGGGCATTCATTGTGCCAGAGAAAACAGACAATAGGCAAAATGATTCATTAACTGCCAACCTTGAATTATTAAATTCTGAACAATAATTTTGTGTTTTATTCGCGTAGTATTGTATTGTATTGATTATTTAAACACGATGCAGTTTAGAACTGAAATGTTGTTGAATATGAATCAGTGTTGAAATAATACATTAAAACAACCATTGCAATTCCACGAACTGCTTTTCCACATGAATAAGGTCTTTTAGTCATGGGAGACGAATACAGCATGTCTTTACGACATAACTAAGCGCGAGCAAAACATTTTATCAATAAGAAACTGATCGACACATGTTTCTTCCATTTTTACGATATTTTCTATTGTATTATACCACACGGAAAGAGTCATTTTCAACAGATGTGCTACATCTACAAGTACTAAGTATCGATGTTTTAAATTTGGATAAGCCCCATTTGGATATTTCATTTGGGGGTTTGGTTAAAGAGAATAGAATGCCTTTTCCCATGTTGTTAATTTTTAATCAAGCAAGTATAATGAAGGTATACATTGATAAGCTGTTGCAAAGTCCTGTGGTATAGGTCTGCTTTCGGACAAGGTGGCCGTGGGTTCGTTTTAAATGGGGTTTTGAATTCATTTGAAATTCGGTGCGAGAATCGGTAATATATTTAGAAAGGAGACTCTGGAGTTTGAGTACTAGTTGTATAAAGCATATTTGTTTATTAATTAGGGTTTTAGCATCGCGTTAAGTATATGTCAGCTTTATTTCATTTGTTTAGCTGCGGCGCGAGTGCTGATAATGTTACGAGGAAGCATAATCGAGAATGACTAATCATAAAGTGTGACAATTCGTAATAGAAATATATAATATATTAGACTAACACATCGTCTTCTCACCTTCCATTGTACTCCAGGAGGTGGACCTAAGCTTCCTGATGCCGCTGCCGCCGACCAAGGCCCAGATGCACAAGGGCCACAAGTACAAGGGAGGTAGCGGGCACGAATCCTCGGCACACGATAGAAAGAAGAAAGGTCAGCAGAAATCCACGTTCAGAAAGGCATACCGGGGTAATACCACCGAAGGTAATTTAAATGTTTTGTCCTTTCTTTATACATGTAATTGGATAGTGCGATTGGTCTAGATTCGTAATTTAAATGTTTGGTCCTTTCTTAAAACATGTAATTGGATAGTGCGATTGGTCTAGATTCGTAATTTAAATGTTTGGTCCTTTCTTTATACATGTAATTGGATAGTGCGATTGGTCTAGATTCGTAATTTAAATCTTTGGTCCTTTCTTTATACATGTAATTGGATAGTGCGATTGGTCTAGATTCGTAATTTAAATGTTTGGTCCTTTCTTTATACATGTAATTGGATAGTGCGATTGGTCTAGATTCAATTCAAAAACATTCAACAGCATAAGACACAGGTGAATAAAAAAGAAATTTATAAATTACATGTTATTGGGTAAAGCCCTATGTTGCGAATGGGTTGACTTCTCTAACCAGCGAATTTATTCTATTGACAAGGTGGTTTCCAAAGGCTTTGTCAGTAGATGCAAAAAGGGGAATGTTATGGAACATGATACAAAACTTTTTTGTTAACTTTCAAAGATATATCGCTTGGTTTTGTTCTTTTGTACAAAATAATAGATAGACCTATCAATGTAGAATGGAATGATATTAAAATGATTTCAATCTGGTAGGGCTAGCTTAATCGGATAGGGAATGGTTTTCGGAAAACGCATGTTGGAATAAACGGAGTTTGACAGTATGTCGGTTTTTACTTCGATATGCGCACATTTCTAGAGCCTAAATGAATTGAAACACACGTACTGCATTTATTGTATAGTATCTTGAAATATTTTAAATTGTTGCAAAAGATAATGACCGCTGAATACTTCAGTGATGTGGTAAAACGTTACCTAGAGTCCCAAAACACTGAAATAAACTACACTGTATTGGAACGAACATTCGAATATTTAAATATTGGGGTTTTATGTGGGAATATTCGAATCGTAACTGACTATTCGAATATTCGCTTTCATTCAGCCAGTATAACTGTATTTGTGCAATTAAGACAATTGGAATGTGTGTTTTTTTTTTCCAATTGTCCGCATTCTCTAAAGTGTTCAAATATCAATCACATTTCAACATGTAAATGTATTGCATTTATTCATTATATATTCAGATGGTAAGGATCCCGGTGAAGACAAGCGTAAACACGAAGAGAAGCTGTTACAAGAACTGTCTGAATGTATCGTAGACTGCAGCCAACAGCGTCTTCGGGCGTTACACATGAGCTTTAGGCAATACGGAAATGATGACTCGAAAATGTCGACGAAAGAGATGAATCAGTCACTGCTGGTAAAGTAAATTCTTAAAATCAGTTCAACACTTAGTCCTTTGTTTAGTGTTTACAGGCCTGTCTGGTAAAGATTCGGAAGTATAAGTATATGTTAACGAAAGTGACGTAACCCTTGAGTCTCAAACGTAAAGTTGTTGTCTTTGTGAATTAGAAATTATAATATACATGTGTTCCAATGTGGGACAAGGATTTCAGGCTAAGGCCTCATTCTACGTATAGGTAGTTCAGGTCTTAGTCAATGACTTTCTGACGGACTCATATCCTCTTTATATTTACGTTTACAAGAAAATATGTGGAACAAGCGTTTGTGTGCGAAAACCCATGACCTTCAAACCTTTAAACCGAATACTGTGTGCGTTCATCAGCACTCTGAGAAATGTACTCGGTGCAGTTCAAGTTGTAACAATGGTTCGGATATAGTGCCACTACTCCGAAATGAATGGTCATTGGTTTAAATCTCAGTATGTTGTAGCTTTATTTTGTTTTGATACACCTGGCGAGAAATACTGGTTGTGTATTTGGGAAGTCAAATCCGCAACATCTTTTAATATTCGATGCGCTCAATAAAACTTCTGCTGCAGAAAAAAGGCTGAATTGCTTCTCATTTGAAAATGATCAATACCAAATATCGTAAGAAATAAGTATGATGTTCATGCCGTTTATTTTTATCGGTTATTGCTATTAATATTTTTATCGGTTATTGCTATTAATTTGAACAAGTTTCTCTATCCCTGATACGTTTGCTTTCAATCCAAACCTACTGCACGCTTCTATATAATGTTTCTTTCAACTTGGGACATATGCAATATCTCATATGGGGGACGAGTTTAAGATAAATGACCGTTTACCTACAGGAAAACGGTGTAAGCCTCCCAAACCTTTGTCGAAGTTACTCCCTATCAATCTATACCCGTTTCAATCTTCTACATAATGTTGCTTAAATAAATTCAATTTGGGACATGTGAAATATCTCATATCAGGCTAATGGTTTCAGATAAATGACCATTTACCTACAGGAAAACGGTGTTAGCATCCCAAACCTCGTGTTGAAGTCGCTCACCGCTAAATTCGACAGCAACAAAGGCATCGACCTTGAGGCGATGTATAGGTTTATGATGGAGGCGCACCGTAGGACTGGGCGCGACAGCGTGATGGCGCTGTACAACCGGAACGATCTTTCACCACGGGCAGATGTATCCCAGGACGAAATTGACGAGGACTTTCTCTACAGGATTGAGTCCCTGCTCATCAAGACACACTCGTATGTTAACATACAGGCGCTGCGGAACCAGCTACAGTTGCATGACAACACTAGGTCCGGGAAGATGGATCCGGTCGCGGTATGTTGTTAACACTAGAAATAATCACGATTTCAAAACAAATCAAAATCAGGCTGAATACCGCCGTAAATCGATAATTTAATAGTTCCGAATGGCTAAGATTTTAGCATTTGCCAAAAACGGTCGTGTAAATCCACAAAACGTCAAAACTGCTGTGTCATTATCTTCACCAAAAGCTTAAATTCGAACGCAATGTGTAAAAACGAAGGTTAAATTATATGTTTCCCATCATTTAATACTTTTCCAAACTAATTGAAAAACTACCGTTTACAACAAGTGCCCCGTGCGGTATAATTTCCTTTTTATTGTAAACATGTTGCTTTATATTGTCTAGTGCTAAACGGTAAGTTGGTATTACAGTTTCTTCAAAGGGACACCCATCGCAATGGCTCTGGGCCAGGTTGTCCCCGTACCAACGTTCACATGTGACTGTCAATCGTATCTACTACGCAATCCCCGTAACAAGTCGGTAGATATACCTCGTAGGCAGTACATGAATACACCAGAAATCCTGGGGTAATTCGCCTTATTTCCGGCGGATAACGCAAAATGCACACAGGCACTAAATATGTATTTAAATACACACAAATTGATTATATATCACAATTGAATGTTTTTTTTACCCTTTTCATTAAAGATGATCATATCAACACATCGTTGTTTCATATTTTGTCAATGTGCTCTTTTCGGCAATCCCCGGCTTGTGACGGGGATTGCCGAGTTGATACGATTGGCCCTTCGTTGCTGACCTACTTTCAAAAATGGCTCCCCATTGCCTCCGAGGTTATTTTAAGAAATGGCCGAGGTGTCCCGAATGATGTGACTGTAGCAGCCTACGACACAATATCATTCGTAGCAAAAGAGTGAATGGATCGATTCAACTAGTGTATTCCTTTCCACAATGGTTTCTTATCAATTTGCAAATAAGATACATTCTGGTTGTATTCATGACTTATGCGTGTTGTTGCTTTTAATGTTGGACACTCATAAATCCTCTTTGTCATTTTCATAATATATAATCATGTCATTCATTAGTAATTACGGTGCTTTCATAATACCGCCCTTATCTGAATTCAACTACGATATTTGGTAATAAGAAATGCTTTTGTACGAAATTGCATTTAAAACTATTGCAATGTTTCTTATACTATTCCATAACATACTGTTTTGTATTTCAATGTGTGTTGGAAAATGCTAGGCAACCATAACAGCTTTAATTTAACCGTGACCTGTTAGTTGTTGATCGTCGTTGTTCAGTATTTTTTACTATGATTTCGGTGGTCCACCTGTCCATGCATATAGCTTAGCTTAGAGTCATTACCCGACACAGGTCCCATATGGGTCCTCTTCGTCAGGGCCGTTCCTACATTTCTCAGATCTGAAATGGCTTTCCTGGATACACCAGTACTAGGCTAGGGCTCTGAAGTGACTTGCCAAAGGCCACTCCCACGAAACTTAATGGCCTCGTTTGGGCGCGAAGCCGGGACCCCTGTGTTCTGAGTCCACCACCTTAACCACTGAGCCACGCAGAACCTATAGTACCATGAAAGCGGCTTTTTCAGTCGTTATTCTACATGCAATCGCCCTCTCAAATTGTACTTTCGTTTGATGCATTTGCAACTGTTTCTACTTTGTTAGCTAACCACCCTTTTTAATTGTTTCAGCTTAATCATGTATGTGTCGAACAACAGATGCCAGTCTTCGGCGCTTTACTAAAGAACCTGATCAAACGGTGCTTGGACGAAAAGAAGGATAAAGTCAGGTAAGCTTTAAATTGTGTTTCTTTGAGACGTCTCTTTGCTTGGTGGGTTACAATTCCAACGAAGGCTGTACCACCCTTCTCAATTGTTACAGCAGCAACTACACTTCTTTCAGGAAGCGTTAAGCTACTGCCTTCATTTTGTAACGTTTGGATACTGGTTGTGAGAATTGTGGTACCCTAGCGCATTGGTGGAGATGGCGTGTTGATATTTAGACATCTCAACCGAATTCTGAACGGCAGTATTTGTCATCGTTTGGATACTTTTGTATTTTGGGAAGGATTCTTTGCGCAATTCGTCACATAAAGTCTTTTTTTTAACATTACATCAAGTTTTAAAGGACGTATATCTGAATACATAACTACAGACACCACAACCGATCAGTGAACAACTATCTTCATTAGATATAGTTGTATGTTTTCCCTTTCGTTGCTTGGTACTCTTTACAATTCCAATGAAGGCTACACCATCCTTCTCAGTTTTTACAGCAGCAAGTACACTTATTTCAGATGGCCAGAGGTCGTATATACATATATACATTCACCACGACTGACCAGCGAGCGACGATGATAATTAGATATGATTATATTTTCCCTTTCCGTTGCTTGATTCTCGTTATACTATACCACTTTTGGTGGTTTTTACAACAACAACTACACTTGTTTTAGATGGCCCGAGTTTATATCGTTCCTAGAGCGAGCCCAGGAGCAGGCACGGAAGGCCTGTCCGAGTTTGAAGGAACTTCCGGACAAGATGAAAAACAAAACAATCGTGGCACCCTCACCACTAGATGAGCTTTCCTCGCGTACCAGGAACACAATCGTTAACAGGCTTCGGAAAAAGGTACAGAATATATACCATACATTCTTCCCTGTTTTGGAACGTTTGACTGTTGTAAATAACCCTATCTATTTATATTGGTTTCACAATAGGTATTTTACAAATACTTGCTGATGTTTTTGACTTTGATTTGAATCCTTGTAATTTATGATGATGCACAAACCTTTTGTTTTTACTTATTTGGAAAAAGGAAATTTAAGTTAAAGGTTGACAGTTATGAAAAATATCTTATTTGACACAACTGTGTTTTATTATTTTTTTTAGAATAGACATTTACGTTCGTTTTCATCAATGTATTCGTTATGATTAGCTCGAACCTTTAAATTGGATTGTTACTAAAGTATAACAGCCATTAATTTACAAATATCTATAAACTTTATTCAAAGGTATCGTCTATTAAATGACAAATATAGTATATCCTTCTTAACCGTTTTGTAGTCTTCAATAAAGAAACCAAATGCCGAAGAGCTAGATAAAGACAAGCCAGTTGACGAAAATCAAAATACAAAACAAGAGTCAAGCAATGATTCGAAAGTACCGATTGCTCCCCCTGCACCAGAAAGGCCTGTCGATATTATCAAGACTGCTATCGAAACTACGACCGATACAGATGGTCAAAATGAGACGGACAAAATGTCAAATAAAGAAACCGATTTACAGCTGTAAGTATAAGTGGTATTTGAATCGTCAATTTTTTAAATCTTATTTTTCATACATAGAAAGGTGTAATACAGTTTTTCATTTTCATTTGTTAATTATTGATTTCATCAACAAAGGAGAATGTAATAAGCGATTTATTTTGTTTTATCTATCTTATCATTTTTAATGTACATTGTTATAACACCATTCTTTCGCACAAGAATATAAAAAAGTAGAATTTACACAATCTTGTAATGTAATTGAAGTTAACAAGCCAATGAAAGAAATATCGCTATTGCTACCGCGACCTATATCAAATCAAAGTGGAATTACTGTCAATAAACCCCAAAACGGTAACCTTATCCTAAAACGTATTACGTATTACTTGCGAAATTATTTTGCTGTTTTATTCTTGTGGGTTCCTTGTTACGTTTTTAGACATCAAGATGTTACTACAGCCACTAATGATGTAATTGGTTCCGGAGGTGATGTAGCGACAGCGACACTAGACAAGACAAAACCGGGTAAGTCGTCTTGTATTGTATTATCTACAGCTACCTGAACATGAATGGTTTTGTAATCATTAGATTGTATTTCGGTTTAACAATCATCGAGTTGTATACGGTAATCTGGGTTATCTACGAGAACACAAACGGAAATGATGTCTTGACAATTGAGACCCGACGATGAAAATAATTTGCCTCAATCGGTAATCGAACCCTGTTTGTTCGATTGCAATTCAGAGACGCTTGCAACTTCTTAAAAAGTAGATCCAACTTATATATCGAATTTATTGTTCGGGTCCCACTAAAAATTGAAAAAATATTGGAGGGGAGACACGTTTATAAAACAAATGGCAATATTCCACTTTAGTTCGAAGAAACTAGAATGAATGTACATTGTAGCAGCATGGTAGCATGTCTCTCAAAAACCTTATTTATGCTCAGAGGAAATAAATGTGAGGAGAAATAAAGAAGTACGTTGGGATAATCCTTCATTTCTTGACTTCTTGATAGTCACAAGAAAGCTTTTGATACATTTTATTCATTCCTTTACCCATCAGACACTAAAACAACATCAGTTATCGGTAACGAATACAACTGTTTTTCTCTCAAGGTATAAAGAACACGTCCAACGAAACAGACGCGGAAAATGGTAAATTAGACCTGAACATTGGCGAGAAAGTCGTTACTAAAGACGATCCTACTGATATCGACATACGCGTTGAAGAAGCGACACCGAATGATTCCCCCGCACCCACCAATGCGTCGGAGGAGGGAGGGCCTGAACAAAAACTTGAAAAATCTGATAAAACTGTAAGTTGATTAAGTTTATCTATTCGATTCTTTCTAGTAAGACTGAAAGTGGTACATGAACGCAGACAATGTTGGCAAGAAAATATTGAACTATTCGTTTACAGTGACCTTGGAATAAATATTTTGACATACACATTTTTTTTTGTTATTTACGATCGGACCCGAGAATTAACAAATTGCTTTTAAGTAAATTAATTAAGTATATCTGTTATGGCTTGATAAACCTGTACGTATCAATGTGTCCATAAACCTTTGGAAAAGTTTTTGTAATTTAAACAAATCAATAACGTCTTCTACAATTTCTATCAGTTAATTTACAAACTCGCTAACCTATTAGATTAACAAAGAGATCAGAGGAACTATACAAACTACTCTCAATAGAGAATCTTGAAGACTCACAAGTCTTAGTGGCGACCTTCATAGTATTGATGAACTAATATGTATTGATGGTATCATGATAAATGTAATGGAATATGGGTCAACATACAATATTTCATCTTGAATTCCTGAACCCTGAAAAGTTAAAAAACAAAACAAAAAAACCTAATGTATAAAGATGAGGTTAGGAACTGAGCGCACTTTTAGTCAATTGAATATATTTTATTTCAAATCTTAAAACCTGAAAAGTCTGATGAACCTGAGAAGTCTGACAAACCCGGTAATGATGTAGACGATCCTGATGCGGTGAACCTTATCGACTTCGGCGTGACTGAAGATGATGCTGACAATAACGAGAACGTTGAAATGGTGACGATTAAAGATGGACAGATACTTTCTGTTAAAACCGAGGAACAAGGTGGGCCTATTTATCCGGATTCTTTTTATGTTTTAGTTTTAATTACTGGTCCAAAATGAGAGCAAAAGCTGGCACCGAATGCAAAAATAACAGACAATAGGCATATTCTTTGGAGTATTGGCTGAAAACTATTGTGACAAAAGCATAGATTATTCAACTTATGTATTTCCCTTTCAACACGGTGTTTTCTTTTGCAAACGCAAAATATGATGGTAAAAAAGGAAACTAAGGCGATTCTTTGACTGGTCCTTATTGAAAGCGACATATTTCTTCATGGTAATGAGTAAATCCCATTTTGACAAAAGCATATAATGCTTGGAACCGAGCCATTTCCGTTTACGTCATGGTGGTTTATATTTTTTCATTTGCAATTTTGGTCAAAATGAGTTGTAAGAAGTAATAGATTTGTATTTACCTCATTTGCGATAATTTTTTCTAACATAGGTCGTTTTGTGACGATGATCATTTTGATAATTTGGCTCCAATCTCGATTGTGATGGCAAAAGAAACAACTTTATTTCGGTACACGCAAAGGTCTATTTCGGAAGTCATGCAATTATAAATTATTGCTAATTTCATTATGTCCCGTCTGTTATATATTGTGCACGTAATTATATAACTCTCACCGCGGCGATTCGAATGAACAGTATTACTTTATAAATCATCTAATTCTAATAAAGTAATGCATTCAAATATTATAGTGATGTATTATAGTGTGTATTGTGAACAGTCCATGTTCCGTAGTTTTGGAAAGTTCTGTAATCAAAAGCATCTTATTTTCCATTTTTCTCCAGTTAATACAGAAAAACAACTGGAGCAGGATGATTGCGAAAAGGAATCATTTAACTATTCTACAAACATTAAAGGTATAAAGTTAATTACTTGCATACAATTCATTCAATGTGTATTTTTATCTTTATCAACAGTCTGCTGTATATGTTCAGATTCTACAACGTTTAGCTGAAATTGTGTACTAACATCATAGATAGATCAGTATCTAAATTATTAAAAGATCTTAAAGAGGTTATTTATGAATAGGGGTATTGTACCTTTCAGTTAGCTCCTGCAGAAAGAAAAGTCAAACAGAAATAGTTAAAACCGGGACATAATTGATGAAACAGCA
The DNA here is from genome assembly GCA_947846245.1 of Cerastoderma edule. NCBI lineage: Eukaryota > Metazoa > Mollusca > Bivalvia > Cardiida > Cardiidae > Cerastoderma > Cerastoderma edule. The sequence continues at coordinate 10,276,088 of OX401418.1, read as the reverse complement.
AGATAACAAAATTCTAGAGCGCGAGTTACAGAATACTGCATCTAATGAAAAAGACAAACGAGAGTTACGTGTAAAAGTTAATAGAAATCCACACATGTTTGTAATTCCATGTATATTGTTACAATGGTTCATCAGCTCGTATCGTCATCACAAGCTCTTACCACATGACACCGGCAATGTGCGTCAGATAGAAATCCGTTTATTATATAATATTTATAAATCCAGTGTTTTCATTGAAAGCATTGAAAGCCACAAACTCTGGGATTACTTTTTTTAAAACAAAAATTGAATCCTTTTATTTCTTTCTTTTTCGTGAAGAGGTTGTTTAAATCATCTTTTCAAGGTTTGACAATACTTTTAAAGGCTTCATACAGTGCCTGAATGTGGTCACCTGAGACTCAACCTGGACCCAAGTAGCACACAACTCACATCACTCCCTTAATTGCTATATCATAGATATGCCTTTTCCATATTTAACGGGACATTGATGAATCGAAAAATAAACTAAAACATTATGCATGTGAATACAATATTGATGATTACAAGATGTAAATACCTGCCAAGGGGAAGGTCGGATCCAAGTTGGTAGAACTTAAGGCCAAACCATGTTGCCTTATTATTCAGCTACCTGATTGAATATGCATGTTTCTTTTGTTTGATGGTAATAAAAAATGTTTAAAGTCAATGTCACTTAAGATAATTTTCAATTTTAAAGGTAAAACACTGGTGTATACCGTCGACTCGGAAGACTACCTTGACCGACAGGTGTTAGACCCTCCGACCGAGAGATTGAAGTTGTCTTGGGTGTAAGTAAACATTAACACGTTTATCCATGTATCCATGATACCCTGCTTTGACGGATTCGACACAGAAGATATTCGATACAATAAGGATCAAAGGAAAATGTGGTCATGATAATAGTAAACTAGATGAAAGTAATTTCATTTTACGTCATCAAGTGAGTAGGATGTGACCAATTGGGGAGAAGGAAGTAATTGTCGTAACATACATGTCTATATTCTTTTTTTGGCAAAAAAAATGATTTTAGATTTGCATCGGAGTAAATCCTTAGCTTATCATGTAATACAAGCATCAGATTCTACCATATCGAACATTGCCCCAGACTTACTATTAAAGGCACATAAAAGGAGGTTAATGCTATATAAAACTATATTAATTGGTTAACTTTTGGTCAGATTCAAATGGTTATCACCAAAAAAAACACCATCAGCACAACTTAAACGTGAAAGCTAACAAGAAATAACCCAGATTAACCAGTTTAATTTTGTGATTCTGCACCACTGACCTTGACAGTTGATACACAAATGTTTGAACCGACCAATCCGAATTTGTTATGTTTAATATGTAAACAAACAGGTTGTTGATAAACATGATTGAATTGGAGACTACTATATTTCAAGCACAAAATAACTTATGTTTAAGGAGTCTATTTAATAGGCATTTGTAAATTAATTGTCATGACTTTTATGAAAAAAATAAAAGAACTCAATATATTTTTTAAGTAATTTATTTCTACTTATCTCCTTTTATGTGCCTTTAAAGATTGTCTTTTTTGTCACTATGGTTTTTACCCAGCGCCAGATATATATTGCTGTTGTCGGGTTTCATACTGCTTTTGTCAAACGTCTTACGCTTCCAATTAAGAATGTTCATAATATAAGATATGGGAAAGTTTCAGGGTTCAACCATACCTATTGTTTGAAAGGCCGTTTCTAAACCAAAACCAGCCCTCTTAAAGGAACACATTGTATATCTTGGAAGACCAACTAAAATATATAAACAGAAAAAAACATACAACTCTACAATGACCACCACTTTCATGCCAGAACAGTATAAATGATCTCACTCGTTCTGAACCTCATTATAAGGATCGTGCAAGACCAAGAAATGGTGTTACATGCACAGTGTATCCGAGGGTAATAATGTAAATTGCCCAGTGTTGGATACAAAGCTTTTAACTATCAATGAACTATTTACGAAGGCGTATTAAAGAATATCTTCGCAGTTCCTATGATGTCACTGAATTATTTATTTGCAACTAGGTATGGTTACCGTGGCAACGATTGCAGGAAGAACATCTACCAGCTTGCGAATGGGGATATAATCTACTTCATCTCGTTTATCGTGGTCATATACAACAAGGGGGCGCATGTCCAGAGACATTATAAAGAGCATACGGACGAGGTGAAATGGTACGTAAGATTTAGTGATAAAACAACAGTACTCATTTGGCTCTTTGGTACAGTTTCTCAATGATACATTTCTGGCTTTGTTGCTATATTCCTTTTGCATTGAATAATGTATTCAAATTATTAACAAAAATAATCAATTCGTATTAATGGATTTGTAATTTTCTTTTTTGATAAATTTATATATTTATATGAAAGGGTAATGTAACAAAATATTTTTTATTTATTCGTTTTATTGCAGTATCAATGTTAGAACGTTTGAAACTTACTTATATCGTTTAGATAATATATTCGTATCAAAGGATTTATAATTTTCTTTTTTGATAAATTATTTAGTTAAATGTGTGATATAACAAAGCATTTTTAATTATTAATTTGTTTTATTGCTATATCAATGTGTGTATGGTTAATCCTTATGTATATTGTTTAAATAGTAGATTCGTATCCGTAAATTTATAATTTTCTTTCTTGATGAATTCATATGCTTTGCCTGTTCCAGTATGGATGTCCACTCTAATGGTGTGATCGTGGCGACGGGGCAATATGCCAACAGGAAAAACACAAATATTCAGGTAAATCACCTTTGTATTATATTAATAGAGTAATCTAGGATATTGAGTATGGAATGACGCCTGTTACTTACAAAACGCATTGCATGGTAAGATAACAAGATTCCTGTGAGACCAAGCCGTTGAGGTTGTGTTCTTGATACTAGGGGTACTGGGTATACGCCTTATTGGCACCGATACAAGTGTCATTTGGCGACATGCTTCAAAGCCAAGCCTCGATCTGGCGATTCCCAAGGAAATTCGCAATACAGCCAAAAACCCGTATGTAACCCTTATCGTTATTAATGTAAAACACACATAAAAAGATATGTAAAATTACTAAGGTAAATAAATCACGTTTATGGTCTTTATAATGAGATTACAATTTCACCAAGGTAATATAATTCAACATGTTGTTGCTTGAAGGGTACTCGTAAACAGATTTTAAGGAAAGTCTTATATCAAATTAGAACAGCCATTGGAAGTAAAATCCGTTTGTTTTAAATACTTAGAGCGTGTTAATAATTAATCAATATGTTATCAGATCCAAAAATGAGGCAACGGTTTTGAAATACAATGGATACTGTATGTGCATACCTAGATATACGAGTATATATTCATTCTGAATGTTAAGTAGCTATTTTCCATTAATTAAACTGTAGTGTCTCAACCACATTTTATTTTGACTTGCAAAATATCCCATATGTGAACACCCATTTTTGAGATTGTTCGTGTGTAAAGGAAATGTGCCAATGATTGGGTAAACGTATGAAAACCAATGTTATAAACTGTTTCTATCTTACACTTAGGCACACATACGTATATGGAGATCTGATACCCTTCAGACGCTACAGATAATTGGTGCGGGCAAGTTTGAAAAGTCAGTCGCATGTGTTGCATTTTCCTTCAGTAAGGTATATATTTAATTTGATTTTGTAATAATAACATTAAATAAAGAATAGCAATCCCAAACAACCTTCCAACTGCCGTTTTAAAGAATATCAAATTCAAGAATGCACCAGATAGTGCGTTAGAATTGCAGACAGAACATATAAGTGTTACAGCGTATTTTGTCAATTTTCCCCAGTGTATGTTATTTTTCATGACACATATAATGTTTATGGTCCCCGTTCCTACAAGTGAATGCCAAGATGAATTAATTGCTATGTTCTTTGTCTGTCATGAGCTGCTATGCTTCAGTTGAAATAGTATGTTTTTCTTCTGTATAAGTGTTTTCTCAACACAAAAGCTGAGTCTTATTTACATTCATTTCCAAGAACCTCATTAGTCTATCGAATAATTGTGTTTATAACATTTACTGTAATCAATACAATATTAATACGTTATGAATAATGTTTAACATGTACGATATATTTGGATGAGAGCCGTGTGTTTAAATCAAAAGTAGAATTATGTTTTGATCTATTTTTGTATATTCGTAGGATTTGCTTGCGGCTGTAGATAATAGCGTGGAAAAAGCAATTACAATATGGGACATATCAAATGGAGAATTGAAGGGCGAAGAAAAGGTACGTATATGTGGTGCTACAAATCCCCAATTTAATGATGACTTAATTTTCGAAATTGTAGCAAAAACCTTTATATGGTGACAGGATAAAGGAAAAACCTATAATAGGAATGTGAGTTATCTGGTCTTGGTCCAGTGCAAAAGCCCTAACTTATCGTCGAAATCCAGTCTGTTTGTTAATCGTAGTCACATCATGGGCAAACAAATCAGAATTAACCATGTGCCCTGTCGAAGGAGGGAGGACACACCGTGGGAAACATGTTCTCCTTGCGCGCATGGAAACACAAGGACGGCAACACATGACTACCACGCTTAAGTATGAGTGTGATATCCCACTGAACTGGGAGAAAGGAAGTAAACCCTTTCAAAATGATCATACTAGGAAATCAACATTTTACCTGACAGGAATCTACCTTTACATATTAAAAATGCTCATGTGTTTTCCAGCTCAATACGGACCTTGTTTGCGACATCGGGTTTAACCCTAAGTTTCCGGACACGCTGGTCACGATGGGTAAAGAACATGTTTGCTGGTGGAAGGTGTACACAGAAAGTAGTACCGTCCAGGTACTCTGTAGACCGGAGTTTGAGGTGAGTAACCTTCCGCGAAAGACATAATGAGTTTCCAAACAATAAACACGATTTAGTCTAGCGAATATTTTGGTAAATCAGATTGGATAAGTAAAAAAAGTGAATTCAATTTTATCTGAAATTTACGTTCTCCGTTATTTTCATTTATCCCTTGTCATAACAAAATGAAGATGCAGTGGCTAAATGATTTAAGTATATAGATTAATTAGTCTTTGCATCATTCTTTAGCTTTAGCGCTTTCTGCCATTTGTTTCTACTCAGCGCCACACAGAAAGCGTTATTTTCATGTTTCATCATCAACAGTTTTATGATTTCCTTTATCAACAGTAGCATCAGACGTAATCGCCTCAGCATCAGCAGCATTACAAAATATAATACGTTTATCGTCATCATTATCATCATCATCAACGTCACCATCATTTTCAATAATATAATAATCATGGATGATTCTTATTTCAGGGTTTTATGAGAGCTAAGTTTGTTATATGTCTTACGTTCACGGACAAAGGGGATCTTATAACAGGCGACTCTAATGGAACGATATATGTGTTTGGAGAAGCTGGTAATAAAATTACAAACTACATCAAACATGCACATGATGTGAGTATATGAGTCTAAACTCAGATTGTAAAGAATTTTGATAAAATATTGAATGATTAAAAACGTGTTTGAATATGTGTGTGTGTGCATGACACCAAATGTACCAAATGAGATTCAAAACGAAAATGTTTTGTGTTTCAAAATCATATTATTCTGAATTTGTTTTACCACCTGAATCAAAGGAGAGTTTCACTGCCATTAAGTCTTCTCTTTGCTTGAACTTAGATTACAAACAAATTATCCACAAGATTTATTTCATCACTTACTATTCTGCTTTAAGAAAATAAATGAATTAATGTGCCAAAATCTGGGGATTTATAATTAATGAAAGAACAAACAAATTACAAAATAATGGTAAGGCTTGCTTTGGCTTACGGATTGATAAAGTTACTGTTTAAAAAAACTCGCTTGTGAATTGGGATTGGATGCAATGCAGGAAACTATGTTCACCATAGACTTCTATCAAGGCTATATACGGCGATATACAATTAAAGAAAAAACAAAGTACAAACAACAATAAGTTTGCGTTAGTTTACAGTCTGGTGAGGCTGTTGTCTCGCAGAACTTGGCATAAAATCAGAATTATTTGCATTACATGACCCTGTATTCACCATAGTCGTCTATGGAGGTCATACACGGTGAAATGTAAATTAAAGAAATTACTTACAAAGTACAAATGAGAGGCAGTCTCCCGACTGACTTACGGAATGCCGATGGTTCTACCCGCCTTGACCAGCCCTTGTGGGCAGTTGAGCATGGGGTCTTCCTCCATCATTAAGAATCTGACATCGCTACATAACTGAAATAATGTTGATGTGATGTAAAACCCATATTAAAAAAAAAGTACAAATTAAAATAAAGATACAAACGACAAGCCTGTGTTAGCTTACGGTCTGTAAGGTTAGAAAAGTTATTGTCTCGCAGAATTAGGCATGTTAATTAGGATTGGTTTGTATTACAGGGCCCTGTGTTCACCATTGTGTTCTATCAAGGTCATATCCTGTCGGGAGGAAGGGATGGTATCATACATAGCTGGCAGTGGGGCAAAAACATGGACTCCACAGGCTTTCTACAGGTATCTCGTATTCAACCTTTCCCGACATATTCTAAAGTAAGATATAAATAAGGCTGAACGTTTTACCATCCATTTATAATTGGTATATCTATTCTACCCAAAGCACAACTATAACTGAATATCTAGCACAGGCCGTTACAACCTGGCACCTCTAGAATACTTAACCCGTTTTTATAAGTAATAAATAATCATATAGTTGGCATTCAGTTGTTGTTGTTGTTTATTTTGTTTTTTAATAATTTTTTCCATTTGTGTAAATTGACTTACAATGCTATTCCACCACCCTTTATATGAAAGGTGTGATTTTTCCGATATGAGTTCAACAGGAACAACAAGTAGATCATATTTAAAAGCATTGTTCTTTGTTTTACAGTGTTTGAAGCTATTGGCATATGTGCCAAAACAAGGAATAGCTCATTTCGACTCTCTCCCATGCTATATAAATATGTAAGTAGTAGCATTCATTTGTTATGGTAAAACAGTTTCTAATTTCTTAATAAGGCTGTTGATTTTTTTTTTGTTGAACCCGGTGTTTCTGACGTTGTTACTACATTTTTCTAAGGACATGTTGGACTCATTCAATACTTTACTGTGTTGTTGTAACTGTCATTGCTGTTTCAGATTCCGAAGACGGAGGGTGGTATCCGGATGTTGAAGGTGTTAGACAAGAAGCTATTGGTTGGTACAACGATGAACTCTATCCTCGTGGTAAACATGCCCGACCCGGAGTGTCCGCTGCAGGGGGCTTTTGTAGACCAAATGCCGCTCACACAGGTATTACAAATACAATGTTTGTTTGTTTGTTGATTCCATACATAACACACCGATACTCCAGTTTCAATGTTGGTTTGTTTGTAAGTTAGCATTTCGCTCTGTTTATTCCACACTAAACACATAGGGACTTGCCTTTCATTGTGTGATGCTTTGACTATTCAATAAAGCAACATAGCTTCATTTACCATATATCATTAGAATCTGCTCTCTTGTCTATCATTCTTGATCTGTTCGTTCCGTACTGACTATATCAAACGCCAATTAAGATAAGCCCAATCTAACGATTACCATTCTTTCTGTTATTCTAATTCAATATACGTTAATCCACATCATCATAATGCGCTTAATGACCGTAGATGTAGATGCACCTTAAAACACAATTCATTCATTCGTTCTGCTACTCTACCAGTGCCATTACGACGATCTCCGAGGAATCACAATCGTCCGTAACTCCCATGTTGATGTACTGACAGCTGGGCTGGATGGTGTCGTGTGTGCATACAACTCCCGCGAAAAGAAACCGGGCTTCAAGTTCCAGAAGAAGGTAAGATTTCTATACAGAGTTGTCGTTCCTGTTTGCTCCGCTTGTGATACTTGCTTGTTTGTGATTTAACGTCGTCTTGAAGTGGTATCCTATCAAATAGATGTATGATACATCGCAGTGATTTCAACGAGCTCATAACAAAAGGTCTCATGAAAAAGATCCGTTCGAATTCGGTACAGAATTTACGAAAAAGCTTAGCAATCAAGAACACAAGATTCAAAATGTCCATTTTGTTGAATTCTAAAATTTACATATTAGTAAAGCCTCTATGAAATGACACGTCATGTAATATTTGAGTTCATTATGGACAAAACCTTGGTCAAAAGTTTCCCCAATCAAAAGCTAGAAGATGTCAATATGTTTTGACTATTGTATTTGCAATAAGAAAACAGTATCATCTTTTTATGCGCATCGTAGAATGATTCAATCCCCTGTTTTTAGTTAATTATATGTGTTATTTTGTCATGATTTATTTTTTCAGGGCAGCCAATTCCTATCTATTGATTCGAACAACGTGGGTTCCCTACTAGCGCTTGGTACCAAAGATGGCATGTTAGTATCTATTTGATGGTCCTTATGATGTGTTTTAGCTTATTAATTGACCCGTTATCTTTGACTTTAATATAGTATCGACTCGTTTGTTTGATACAATCAAGTATTAAAAATTTACTTCAATGGGTTTTTATACGTACCTTTGTAAACTGTCAGCTGGCATACTTATAAGCACCTTCTCATTTTGTTTAGTTTGCAGATTTTACAAAGACGTGACGGATCTTGGGTAGAGATGGTTAACCGTAAACTATGCAAGGATCGCTTCGATGTCGTAACATTCTCCCCAGGTTGGTCAAATGTTGCAATTGACTCAGTGGAATGTTAAACGTTAGACTGTGGCTCATATGTGCAAGTGTTGGGCTCTAGATAACTTAGTTCCTCTGTGTACCTTTTCACGGGGGAATTTTACCATGAATATGAAAGTGGTATTTTCTTGTATGTTTCAAACCTTCATGCCATGTATTGCAACCACATAAACCGTTTTGTAATTAACTTGTTTCGTTTAACCTTTGGGCTAAGAGTTGCGAGTCTTTCGCTTTTAGTCGCTTCGTTCAGCTCCACGTCTGTAAATCATCTTGAACATAGGGACAATATAATGAAAAATAGGTTGTCCCGTTTTAAATTAATAGTCACTTTTTGTTACCACATAGCACTCCAAAGATTTACTTGTACATATATATTACCTTATTTACACTGTAACAAATTATCGACTGGAACCATAAATGGTGAATCGGAAGAAGTTCCCATAGCACACATTTACTTTGGAAACATGTTTATGTCATGGTTATGCCAAACACGTTTAACCGTATTTCACATATACAGTTTTCCAACACCTACCTTCACATGATTAATCGTACTATACCACTATATTTACTATGTGGTAATATTCCGAATTTTGCTGTATCAGTAAGCCAAACCGTATCAATATAATTGGTGTAAGAAAGTTTAAATCTTAATAACCACTTGAATCTTTTATAAACAAGCAAAACTTCCTTTCCCGTTATGAAAGCATTTAATACAATTCGAAGTATTACTTGTCCTCATTATGAGTTGTATCTTGTATTGATAATGGAACATAGTGTAATAGGTCGTAGGCCTACAATATACTCTCCTGATGTATTTTTTTTGTAACGCATTGTTGCCTGGGACAACTCACGTCAGTATTTTACATGTTTATTTTTCCCCATATTTCACATCCACAGATTGTCAGCACGTAGCCCTCGGCTCCCACGACACGTTTATCTATATCTACTCGTACTTGCCTAAGGAGGACAGCACCTACGTATGGGAGTTCGTAGGAAAACTCAAGGTATTGCACCCTTTATGAGACAACACATCGCCAATATAATAAATTAAAAGGTCATTTCTTTTTCAATCGCAATAAGGGAACGATTTCATAGTTCACGATAATCCTATGTATGTTTGTTTCATTTTGATATAACGCCATCCAAACAGCTTTCCTATCACTGAATCATCTTCTTTGGAAAATCTAACAACAATAGGATTTGAATGATTGCCCCACCTAACGTTTATGTGCATGTGGTTTTAACAAAGCTTCAGCATTTAGTCGGTTATGTTGCAATGCCCGACTCTTGATAATGGAGGATGACCCCCATACTCAACTGCCCATAAAAGTTGGCCAAGCCAGGTAAAGCCATCGGTAAACCATAGGGCAGTCGGGAGACTTCCTCTCATGAAAATCCACATCCCTTATTGGGGTTCTAACCCACGCGGAGAGGAGCCATGTGATTTTACGTTCTGTACTCTAACCACTAGGCCATGGAATGATGTATGCCTGAGATGTATACCTATTTCAGGGTCACAGAGGACCCGTCAACCGTATGGATTGGTCAGCTGAGAAGGGAGAGGAAGGCTATCTACTAAGGTCTACTACCAGCACACTGGAACTCAGATATTGTATGTTTGGCGTGTTTATCCTTATAGTGCTGAACCGACTTCCTGCTTATGCAAACAGCTTAGATTCAGGCCAGCCGTCATGTAAATTAGCAGCTGGCCTGTGATCTAACCTGTTTGCTACTTTGAGTATCTTTCCTCATTAAAATTAAGTTGATATTGAGGTATGGAAAGCAGGTGACACCAAAATCTATTTTAAAAGAAATAACAAGTATTCTTAGGATTAAATCGTTGTTAGATAAATGTTATAAACATGCTGTCACTTGCATTAAATGATACATATGATGATGGCTTGGGTTTTTCCTGATTTGTACCAATAATGCTTGTTGTGCGTGGAGGATATCATTGCGACTTCATGCCTATTCAAACAGGAGAGATCTAAGGCTAGCTGCCAAGGATATTGGCAGCTAGCCTGTGATCTAACCTGTTTGCTACTTTGAGTATCTTTCATCATTAGAATTAAGTTAGTATTTGGTTTTCTCTGATTTGTACTAATAATGCTTCTTGTTCGGGGAGGAAATCATTGCGACTTCATGCTTATTCAAACAGGTGAGATCTAAGGCTAGCTGCCAAGGATATTGGCAGCTAGCCTATGATCTAACCTGTTTAATACTTTGGGTATCTTTCATCATTAGAATTAAGTTAGTATTTGGTTTTCTCTGATTTGTACTAATAATGCTTCTTGTTCGTGGAGAATATCATTGCGACAAGCCGATCATTACAGGGACCTTGTATATCTCAATGTCCTTGGTTTTAAACATAGTATCACTAACATGACGGGGTGCTTGGATATAGTGGTGTCCTTTTGGGCTTTTCCTGGTTCTTACCCTCAACGTTTCACACATGGGACAACCATTTTGTGCTATAAGTCTTGCCAATTCGTTAGTTCTCCTAATTCATGGCCAATATCAGGGAAATAAAATAGACAATGTCGTTTATTCATAACATCAAATTTAACCTTTCATGAATCAGAGTTTACTTGTGTCACCTTTCAATCACTGTAAATGTATTTAATTTCATCAACCTAATCTAATTATGTAATTAGAAACCTCATTTGGCGTATAATGTCCCTGGTTTCCCATGACATTGCGGAAAACATGTTTTGACGAAAGTGGAAATTATTACACTTTGATATTTATATATTATTATAATGACGAGAAACACCCTCAATTTGGGACAGAAAAGAATTTGGCGTTTGGTAAAGAGTTAACACTTTATTACTCTTCACAGGGTTACCGGCGACCCTCGAGGTGTACGTCAAACAGAATATAATCTCCAAGACGAAATGGGATTCGGACTCGATAAGTATCGACCCCGCCATCTCTGGTATCCTAGCAACCAAGCATGTCGGTGACAACGACGTTCTGTGCGTTAATGTGAATTACGAGAAGACGTTGGTTGCCGTGGGAGACAACTCTGGGAGTCTTAGCTTGTTTCGATATCCATGCAGTATAGACGGGGTAATCGTTCGTGTTGTTTATCGACTTTTGTTTTTTCATTTATCTTAAAGGTTTTACGTCGCGTCAGTATTATTTTAGTTTTGTTGCCATGCCTGGTTTTTGATGATGGGTGAAGACTTCAATCTTAATTGCCCATAAGGGCTGGGCAAGTCTGGTAGAACCATCGGCATTCTATACGTCAGTCGGGAAACGGCCTCTTATGGAAATTGATATGCCTTCACTGGGATTTTCAGCCACGAAAAAAGGTGTCATGTGATTTCTGTACTCTTATGACAGGGTCACGCACGTCCTCTTCGCCGTTTAATAATCTGTATATAAGCTTGATATATGCTAGTAGGTTAAATCTAAGGCTTTGTTTTGTTTCTAGCTTAAACCATCAACAAACAATTTCGACAGTTTACTTGTTTATTATAGACGACTCTGGAAAACATAGTGAGAAAAGGAGAAATTTCTCTTAACGAGCAATTTCTCCTTTTCTCACAATATTTTCTGTCCTATCAGAAGACTATTTTTCAATTTCATCAGATCTTGAAATGTCGTCTGCAAACTCTTTCAATTAGGGACCGACCAAAATCTGGCGTTTAGTAAAGGGTGTTACCGTTTTAAACGTTCTTCAGTCGACCATTCGGTGTTCCATGCAAACAAACATGAGGTCCACTTTTTAACATTTAAACAAATATCTTTAGTTAATAACTGACCCTAATACCTAAAAACCCCGAAAGGGAGCCAGCCATAGCCTTTTTTGCATTTTTTAAAGTTTTGTTTTCTTTTTGTAGGATCTCAAACAACCATTACGTTGCATCGCAGCGTTCCTCTTATTTCTTGATCAGTTCTGCATAATCTTCTGCGAAACATCTTGCTGATTTCTCACGTAAATATGATAGATATTAATGCACAAATTGATAAACTAATTAATGACTGCCTTTTCAGGTGTTTTGCCATTCCTTTAAGAACTTGCTACCGTTCACGATACGTTGCATCGCAGCGTTCCTCTTATTTCTTGATCAGTTCTGCATAATCTTCTGCGAAACATCTTGCTGATTTCTCACGTAAATATGATAGATATTAATGCACAAATTGATAAACTAATTAATGACTGCCTTTTCAGGTGTTTTGCCATTCCTTTAAGAACTTGCTACCGTTCACGATACTAGTAAATAAAGACAATATATCTAAATAATAGTAAATATAAAAGACATGATGCACAAAAGGATTACGCAAACGGTTACGCTCGCTACGCATTCTTATAGAATACAAAACAAATGTTATTCTAAGAAAGCAGTGATGTAGTCTAAGCGCAGCTTGCATACACTAATTAATGACTTCCTTTTTCAGGTGTTTTGCCATTCCTACAAGAGTCATGCTACCGTACACGACGCTCGATTCACGTTTGTCGGTAACGCCATTATGACGGTCGGTGGTAGGGATTCGTGCCTGATGCAGTGGGATATCGTGTGACGGACAGCGTATCTAATTGGCTTGATATCAGGCAGTGCTTTGGTCATTTTGATACGATTTTTCTTCTTTTTTTTTCATAAAAAAAGTTTGATGAACCCTATTTTGTCTGAACTCATTAGAATATTCTCTTTGAAACGATTCTAATGAATACCAACAATATAGCGTTTAGAGAAGGAATAAAAAAGTAAGGCAAGTCTAATAAGTTCAAATGATATAGGGTTTGGTGAAGGAATAAAAAAGTAAGGCAAGTCTAATAAGTTCAAATGATATAGGGTTTGGTGAAGGGATAAAAAAGTAAGGAAAGTCTAATAAGTTCAAATGATATAGGGTTTGGTGAAGGGATAAAAAAGTAAGGCAAGTCTAATAAGTTCAAATGATATAGGGTTTGGTGAAGGGATAAAAAAGTAAGGCAAGTCTAATAAGTTCAAATGATATAGGGTTTGGTGAAGGGATAAAAAAGTAAGGCAAGTCTAATAAGTTCAAATGATATAGGGTTTAGAGAGAAGGAATAAAAAAGTAAGGCAAGTCTTATAAGTTCAAATGATATAGGGTTTGACGAAGGGATAAAGAAGTTAGCTTAAGGAAAACGCCTCTTACCTGGATCTCTGACAAATCAATTTCAATGTACTAGAAACTCAACATTAAATAACATAAAATAACATAACATAGATTTTATTAGCATTAAGCATTGCATATCTTAAGTCATGCAACTAACATAACGATAAGACACAAACGTTGTTATCTAAACTCTAACAGCCTTAAACAGGCGATGCAACTACACTTTTTTTTCTTTTGCCTTACGCAACCACATTAACTAAAGCAGAATCATTGTGTAAATGATTATACGAGAGAGGTATCTGAAACTTTAATTTATTTTCAGCGAACAAATTTAAAGCAAACCTGTTTAGTTTCATAACTAATTGTTAATATATCTTTTAATATGAACTAAGGCATTGCCTCTAGACCGCTCTCTCAACTCATTGTTATGGATTTTGCATGAAACTTGCATACTGAATATGCTTTTCAATCTAAATTCAACGTACAACTTTGTGGAAATAAAAGAATTGGCTTACTTTGGGGAGCAAATACTCATTTTATCACAGAGCTGTCATCTTTGTCACATTTAGATAGGTCTCAGTAAAAGGGCAAGTCTCCTGGTAGACTTTTTTGATGGACTATATTCTATATGGGTATTTGTTTACCCATTCGGAAACAGTAACGAAATTTGACAACTTTGTTGCAGACTACTTTAGAAAACATTGTGGGAAAAGGAGAAATTGTTCGTAACGAGCAATTTTTCCTTTTCCCACAAGGTTTTCTGCTCTTTCCGAAGAATATTGTTCAATTTCATCACATTTTGAAATATCGTCTGCAAACTCTTTCAATTTGTTGTTTGGGAAAGGGTTAAGCTTGCTTGGGCTGTGTATGAGGGCCTTTCATCAATAATGAGACGTTCACCATGTAAGGACAAACTGCTCATGCAATGTCAGAACCACCAAACTATAATTTTTGAACCACAAGTCTGTCTCTGCATGAAATCATACAATTTTCTTCACAAAATCATGTGTTGTAGGTACTGGTTTAAATCATCATGAGAAAAAACAACATGTCATTTAGTGATAAAGAAGGGTCAGTTGGATTAATAGTTTCAGATGATGTTCAACAACATACTCATCTGCTTGTACATGCTTTGGGACTAACCAAATTACATCAAATAGAAAGCCAATCAGGTCTTTGTTTGAATGGTTCTTTATTGTTCAATGTAGATAAGAAAATCCCACAGAAATTGCTTTGCTGATCTACAAAAGGTCATTCAATAACAACAAAAAGCTTTGTTGTAGCCAAAAGCTATTTCGTTTAACTTTAAAATAAAAACAAATCTTTAATTTTTCATTAATATTTTATAAACCTTTGTTCACACATGAAACACTGCTTTTTATATGTGTTTATTTATTAAAGAACTTAAAAAAAAGTTCTGTATGCAATAAATGATTAATGAAATGTAGTTAAAAGACATAAGTGATAATCAGCAGACAGCATTAGTTCATGTATTCTTATTCCTTGCTTTAACAATTTGGTTGAAAACAAAGTCACAGCTTAGTTTTGGCACATTAGCTTCATTCTTGACATCAACAGTTCCCTGACCTTCATTGTTTGTATAGTAGAAAAACACTTCTGAGAGTTGGAAAAATATGACAGAAACATTTGTGTTCAACTTCTTCAAATAAAAAAATAACAAATGTTCTATGATATACAAATCAGCCATTTTTTTTTTAAATGTTGTTTCAAATTTAAAGCAATAACAGGTATTAATTAAAGTTTCTTTTTCCAATGAATAAAAGCAATTGTGACAAGGAAAATGTTCTCGCTGAGCCTGTTTCCCCTTGTCATAATTGGCTTCAAAGTCTTGTGGTAAATCAAAGGAGAAATAATAATTCTGTATGCAAATTCAGCTCTCATCTTTTTCCCCTTCATACTCATGCAATAATTAGAAAAGAACTTCAAGTAATGACTCAAGTTACTGTCTTCCTCTGGTCTGCTGCAGACTTACTAAGCAGTTTTAACATAGTATGATTATGCTTTTCGTCTCAATAATTTGATTGAGTTGGTTTTTTAAGGCTTCTTGAACGAAAGAAAAGATGATACACATGTGACAGTGTTGTCATTGTAGAATATTTCATAGTCCTTCTCAATTTTTTCTATATTATTGTCCTTTGATGTTCATAACATATGATAGATCATTGTTAATGTTATTTTTTCTTCATGAAATAAGTCTTTTGACGAGAAAACTAAACTTTAAGACTATTCACTGATCAAACATGAAGATTTAAGGTATCTTCTTGTAAATCTTCATCTGTTTTTTATTATATCCACATCACTGAATGATTTGTTGCTGTTACCCCTTCCTTACTCTGCCAGTTAGTCATCAGATTTGGCTGTTAAAGAGAAAAATAAAAAATATAAATCATTTGGCAATACTGGCCACATTAAACTGACTTATAATTTTAAATTGGTAACAATGGAAATAATTCATTCCTGATGGTAATCATTGAAGTAGTTAACTGACAGAATTAAAAAGAACTGATTGGTGATAAAAAAATCTTTAGTCCAACCTGTCTTGACTTATTTTGGTTTCATTCTCATTCTAACCCATGTTTTTTAAAAAGAAAAGGAGTCAATTACAAATTGTGAGCAACGCCAAATTCATCAACATTTCTGGACCATAATGATCATTTGAAAACAAAGTAATAAAAGGAGAACATGTTAAGAAGTCCAACCTTTGTCACACTTGCTTGTTTCCTATAAAAAAAATTCTGCATATGTAATTATGCTATAATCTAATCAGAAATGTTCAAATTAAAGAGAAAAACAAACTTCCACATTGAAGAGAATTGCTTCTTTGATATATATATAACATTAATAAGATACCTTCAATCTTTATGACACTTATGTTTTTTTTATTCAAATAGGAGATAAAGAATATACATGTTTAGACATACTTACTTGTATTATAAAACAGAATCAATGATTATGCAGGTCTGCATCATCTTTTCTTTAAAATTGACATATTTCCAACCATCATACATTCTGTAATATATGGAAAAACAACTAAGGGATCTATTACCATAAACCTTTAGGACAAAATTCTCACTTGCAAGAACAATTCAATGTTTTGGAATTATATCATCACTGGACGAAACGAATAAAATAAAATACTGCCATATAAGGTGACATACATAACCAAATACTTAAAACATAGGCGTATGAGCGTTTTCAATATTGGGGGGGCCAACTTCAGATGAGGGCCCGTCTAAGAATAAATGTTCCTAAACTTTTTCATGGCTATTCATGCATTTACAAATTCAATAAGATTATAAGAATAACAAGAAAGCGTATGAAAATGTGTATCTTAAATAAAAAAAAAAATAATAATAAAAGGATATGACAGGTCTCGATCTCACGCGGAAATCAAATGCATTGATCTAAACAAAAGGTGCAGCGGCCAGACTGTCACAGCCCAGACTGTCACAGCCACGCATTCAACTCGTTTTAGATTAATTTTCAAGCATTAGGTAACAATTGAAGACAATATTGAGTCTGACCCCTTTAGGTAACAATTGAAGACAATATTGAGTCTGACTCCTTAGAACACGTTTTACACCACTGTTTTCGTCAATCTAGACTTCCGGGTATTTCAGTGAGTTGAGTTTTCATTGGATAAACCAGATGTGTTTAGATTGCCATTTGCAATGATGACGTCAAAAAGATTTTTGTTATAATGCGTAACAAAAGGCGAATTGGTGTAAGATAAAGCACAAAAAAACACATTTATTCTTTACACACTTTTCTTTTCAAATATCTTCATTTGCCATTGTGCCCCCCCCCCCAGCTCCTACGCCTATGTAAAAGGGTATTTCACTTTTGGAAAAGGAAATTCATGCTGTTATTGTTACTTAAAATATCGCCCCATAATTGAATTATTGAATTGCTATTGAATTGTTAGAAGGTACCTTGTACTCAATTTAAAAGCTCCAACAATAACAAATAATCCATATCAGCAACTGACGAGTTGATATCGTTGCTTTATTGGTCAGCATAATAGTGTATTCCATCTACAACACGATGTGTACCTAATGCTTTCAATACACACCACAAAAATGACATAGACCGTCTACATAAACATTAGATTATGCCTAACTGCAGGGTGTAATCACCGAATCGATAGGTGAACACTTATTTCACCGGGCAACACACATTTTCTAGCCAAGTACTGCAGGGAGCATGTACTGTACATAGGCGTAGGAGCAGGGGGGGCCAGGGGGCCGGCCCCCCCAATATCCAGACTGGGGGGGCCAGAGTATACTTTGGCCCCCCCAATATTCACAGTGGCAAATGAAGATATTTGTATAAAAAAATGAAAGAAACGAAATTTAACAGCAGAATAAAAATAAATCTGTATTTTTGTGCTCTATGTAATACCAATTCGCCTTTTGTTACGAACAATAACCAAAATCTTTTTGACGTCATCATCGCAAATGGCAATCTGAACACATCGGGTTTATCCAATGAAAACTCAGCTCGCTAAAATACCCGGGAAGTTTTAATCAACGGAAACAGTGGTGTAAAACATGTTCTTTAAAAGGTGTCAGACTCTATATTATCTTCAATTGTTAGGTGCAGCTTAGTTGGATCCGTGGCTGTGACAGTCTGGTCGCTGCCACCTTTTATTTAGTTCAATACAATTGATTTCCGCGTGAGATCGAGACCTGGCATATCCTTTTTTTTTTTTATTAAAGATACATGTTTTCATGCGCTTTCTTTTAATTCTTATAATGTTATTGAATTTGTACATCCATGAAAAGTCATGAAAAAATTATGGAACATTTATTCTTAGACCGGTCCTCATCTGAAGTTGGCCCCCCCCCCCCCCAATGTTGAAAACGCTCCTACGCCTATGCTGTAATACTAAAAAATGGATGCTGTAGTTCTACTTAAAAGGAAGAAGTTTTTTCAGATGGATGTTTGTTTAGAGGAAGCATCTTCAGCGAGGCGTGACGAGGGCTCGCCTTCTCGATTTTTCTACGACGAATTTTGGTGAAAATGGTCTATTTAGATATACTGTTTTATAACGAAATGAAAGAGTACAAAAAGTTCTCTTACCTACAACCGGCGATTCGTTTTCCTTTCAAGGAGTTGAACACTGTGTCCAATTTAAAGTTTGAAGCGGTGGCGCCGATCCCGTTGTTCGTGTTTTGTTTTTCGATAGAATGGTTTATGGTTCATTCATGATTGGCGGAAATAAACTCAATGAGCGGCAATGAATTTATGTAAAACCAGTCCATTCCATAAAGCCGGAAACACCCGAAGCAAACCCGAGTTTTCTCTTTACGAGGAATGGTTCACTATTGGTAGATATATTGGTAGATAAAGGTAATGCTTGAAAATAAATTTAGATAGAACCAGTCCATTCCGTAAAGCCGGAAACACCCGAAGCAAACCGAGTTTTCTCCTTTAGGTAAACCGGAAGCCACCTGTTTTTTTTGCTAATGGTATAACCGGTGTTAACATAACTTGTTACTCGTACGTATGTTACCGTTATCCGCTCTCCGAGCGCTTCGCGCTCTGAGAGAGCGGTATCAATTGTATGATGTATTGGCGGCCAGTTGTCTTTATTTATAACAATACACATTTGAAAACAATTTGTATAATAGGCCGATTTCCTAATGCAGTGGTGAATCACGTGGCGGGCGACACACGTATTTAAGCATCAACATTGTACATGACTTCCTTTCGATGTTATGGTGTAATTAAGCGAGCATGTTGTTAGAAAAAAGCGTCATATACGACTTTAAAAGATTATTTCTTGCTACCTTTTTGTTCTAATTCTATCGCATGTTTTGTTATTTCATTGTTTGTTTGTTTGTTTTTTCTTTAAGAAAATAAAATAGATGAAAAATGATTGCGAATTTGTCCTGGATCCCTATATCTTATTTCACTTGTAATTCTTCCTTTTCTCAGAAAACAAGTACTAAATGATTTACACTCTGTGCACAGCAGATGGTACAAAACTACATTGCAATGGTCAAGAACACTATCCAAGTTAGAAGGGCTATTGGTGAAAGTCCACATTACCCAGGCCATTTACTATTGCCAAGTCGGAAGAGGAATTGATACAAACATTCAAATATATCCGTCCTAGTGGTTAAGGCATCCACCTTGGAACGGGGAGGGAGGTCGAAGGTTCGAGCCCCACGGGAGGCGTTTGTCCGGAGAATGTTTCTCAGGGGGATTTGTTCCGAAATGGCCGGTTCGTCAGCCGCGAGCTAGTAAAATTTAATGGTTACCGACTAATATCCGCTGGGCGCCTGGCAAAGTGATAGAAATTCGGAAGTACTAGGAACAATCAGTGAAAAGTGTCTCATAAGCCAGCACTGGCTTGCCCTTTCAATAGGGGTGACACTATGATAAAAAAAGCATTTAACTTTACAAAACAAGGGGCAATAATACAAACCATGTCGGCAGAGCGATTGGTAAAAACTTACATAATCTAGGCCAATGACACAAGCTAAGTTGGAAAAGGTCTTTGGGGAAAGTTAACATAACTTAAGCCAATAACACTTGCTACGTCGGCAAAGCTTTTTGTACGAACATACCTAAGCCAAAAGATACAAATCAAGTAGGCATAGCTAATGGTAATAAGTCTGGACTATGTTCCTAGTTCCAAGAAGGTATTAGTCCGCACAGTGAATGGAATGAGGATGTTTAATGAGTAATTGGGGTCCGGTGGAAGTTAGTGTATTGATGAAGTAGCAGCCTTCAAAATGTAGTATGTAAATCCAATGGACTAACGTGCTACGCAACCTTAGTCCAAAAACCTACAAAACCTTAGCCATGAAAACTAGCCACGCTGGCAAGACTTAAAATGGTGAACTTCTACGTAAGCTCAGAACACATATAATAAACTGGAATCGTTTGGTTTTGTTGTATTATATATTTGGAAACATATTAAGATTCGTTAACCGACGTAGTATAGGTTTATTTATGACCCTGAAAATTGGGATGAAAATCACAGTCATAACAAAAGCCCACGTTCACTTTAACCCTTTACCAAACACCAAATTTTCAATTTTCCAAATTTGAAAGAGTTTGCAGACGACATTTCAAAATGTGATGTAATTGGAAAAAAAATCTTCTGATAGGGGAGAAAACATTATGGGAAAAGGAAAATTGCTCGTTACGAGCAATATCTTCTTTTCCTACAATGTTTTCTAAAGTCGTCTGCAACAAAGTGGCCAATGTCCAAATTTACGTTAATATGCGAATCAGTACATGTATGTTAAAGGTCGTGACATTAAATGTATTATTCATAGTGAGTAAATAGAGTCGAGATTAAAAAAATAGAGCATTCGGTGACCGCCTTTATAACACACTCCTTAATACCCCCTTTACTGCGCCTAATATAGAAGACATTGTGGCAAAGAGATAAATTGCTCCTTATGAGCAATTTATCTCTTTGACACAATGGTTTCTACCAAATTTCACAAAGTAAACATTTTGTCTCTGATCTTTTATCTATTTTTTATGTCTGGTATTGCTTTGAAATTGGACCAGTCACAATGTCCCATATAAGGAAATGGGTTAATGAGCTTAATTGATTAATTTGATTAACTCCTGGACGCGTGTTCTTGGTTTGGTTTTATTGTTCAGTTGATAGAATTATAGATTGCGTGCCGCGATAGCTTAACTGCTATGAGGAAGAAAATTCCTTAATTTCGATGTTTGATGATAAGTAGAAGAAAATGTAACGCACAGGTTATTTCATACAATTTGTCAATTAGAAAGTTCGATATGATTCCTAAAATACATACAACCATTATGGTCCATGTATACCAATTACTTTCGAACATTGGCCTATTAGTCAATTAGTCCAAGCGATATAACCTGCTGCGGGTTGTAATAATATTATTATACTGATTATCATTACTACGATAATGGTGACAATGATAAGGATATGGAAATAATTAATGAAGACGGAAACAAGCAGAAAAAGAAGAAGACGAAGAAAGAATAGAAGAACAATGAGAAGCAGGAGAAGCAGAAGAAGAAGAAGAAGAAGAAGAAGAAGAAGAAGAAGAAGAAGAAGAAGAAGAAGAAGAAGAAGAAGAAGAAGAAGAAGAAGAAGAAGGAGGAGGAGGAGGAGGAGGAGGAGGAGGAGGAGGAGGAGAAGGAGAAGGAGAAGGAGAAGGAGAAGGAGAAGGAGAAGGAGAAGGAGAAGGAGAAGAAGAAGAAGAAGAAGAAGAAGAAGATGAGGAATGGGAGGGAGAGAAGAGGAGAGGAGGAGGTGGAGGAGAAGGATAAGGAGAAGGAGGAGGATGAGAAGAAGAAGAAAAAGAAGAAGAGGAAGAGGGTTGCAGAGGAGGGGGAGGAGGATGAGAAGAAGAACAACAATAACAACAACTTCATCACGAATAACAACAACAACAACAAGATGAACAGAAAGAAGAACAACAAGAAGAATAAGAGCACATGCTCAAGAAGAAGAACAAGAATTTGAAGGAGAAAACGACGGAGACGACGACGGAGAAGATTGAGAATGACACAATAACAAAAACAACAAACACAAATTAAACAACAAATACAAACTCAACAATACCAAAATGATGAGGATTCAGAATACATTAATGATGATGCGTTTGTTAATGTTGGATAAATCATTTCAGTACACTGCCCTTTTAATGCCAATTGTCGTGTGCACAATGCTTTTTTTTTTAAATATCTCGGTTGCACTGTACTAGAATAATCTAAAGCCAATCTATATATCGATAAGGGTTCAAAAAGCAATAATGTTCGAAAATGTTTTACCCGAAGCTCGAAGGTCAGTGGTAATTCGTTAATCAAATAATCGACCCTTTCGCTCGCAACCTTTCGTCGGCGCTTCTGTCTCGAAAGAGTACCGGACGAAGTCGTTTTCGCTATTGTGAAGAAGACAACGTTGAGAAAAAGCGAAATTCTAAATGTTCTTTGTGGCCATTATGTGTCCAGTCGTTACAAAGTTATTGATCAGTAGTTGTAAAGTTACTCGAAATTTTTAACTTTTAACTCGCACCATAATCTCTAAAGGCTTTCGAAATAAATCGTTTTCGCTATTAAAAAAGGGAAAAGTTGGTACAAAAGGAAACATTGCTCATTCTGAGCAATGTTTCCTTCAGTACCAATGTCTTGAATGAAGAGATTTGTTCATAAAATATACAATGTCGAAGGATTCAACTTTGATTCGTGTGGTGGCTGTACAAAGTACAATGAACATGTCTTACCATTGCATTTCTGTTTTTAGAAAAGACGCATTTCATTTTAACTTACCACTTCTGATTCACAATCATGCTTAACTTGCTTGCATACTATGTGTGTGTTGTACACAAGAAATGCTAAACCTTTAATGTCTTCAATATGATTTCCTATACATGTAGTTGGTGTATCGATTGTTAAATCTTCATTTCTTATTCACTCTTACCACAGTACAACTCCTTCCGTAATGGGTGAAAGGGGATTGTTTCTGATAAGAGTGTAAAAAGAAGGGATGGGTGAAGTAAGACTTTATTTGAAATAAAAAAGAGAAGTCTTTTAAATGGCCGCACACCACTCGAGTATATGCTAATCGCTCGGGTTGACGAGGGACATTTGTGTACGGGGTATTCAATTCGGGTGGTTAAGTGCGGATATTTAATTCTAAGGGATCATTGCAGACTGTCTTTAGGTAATTCCATTTTCAGATTTATTTCTTTATTGCCTTGCTTCGCGAGAATGGTGATAGTATTATGATATGGGTTTGAAATTACGGCACTTGTTCAGATCCGCGAATCTCCACGAAATAGAGAAAAAAATGTTGAAAATGGTGTTAAAACCAAACAATGACGGCATTTGACCACTTTGATGCAGACGACTCTGGAAAACATTGTACAACAATTGCACCACCCGAACAAAGTCGTCTGCTACTCCAACAGCCAATGGAATATTCACGAAATTATTTAAGAAATCGAAAGGCCAATATTTTTTCCTATCAAATGCATATCCTCCCATGACAGTCCCTTGATTATGGCGATCACAACAAGGTTTCTTTACCAAAGTTGACTCGATTTCGGGTCCCATTCACAGGGGCCTATAGTTATCTTGGGGTCAATAGTATGTTGTGAAAGTTATTGTATAGACTCCTGTGATCTGTTTGACAAGAATAGCCCAGGGATCATTGATGCATTGATGGAAGCCAGGACCCGTTGGGCTTTGGTCTTGTTTGGGCCATTATTAGATTCTTAAATCCTCTGTATACCATGTATGCAATCGTCATAGGGCTAAGGCAATGCAACGAAGTATGTGTTCTCGGCATTATTTTGAGACAAAATATTCTAACCACATCCTTTATATACTACTCCTCACTAATTTATTGTCCTATCATAACATTACAATTATTTGAAATCATTTTTTGTTTACTTTGTTTTATTCAAACGACTTTTTTTTTGCATTGCAAATAGATTTATGTTTTGGATTGTGTATGTTGTTCTCAATTCGATAGGCTCTTCAAACGGCCGTTTTGTTGTTGTGTTTCAACATGGCAATAATTGGCTGCTACTCGGAGGGCATGTCCCTTTTGTGTGCTAAGTTGTGGATTCTATAAAAGAGGTTGGGGTTCGATTCCTGCTACGCACTATTCCAAAGCTGAAAAAACAATGGTAGTAGCTGCTCTCGTGCATTTTATTTACTCTGAATTATGTTGATGTGTATGCACTCATTGATTAAAGTATTTGATCAAGCAAAAACTATCTATGTCTCTGAATCTATTAAATACCAGGATGAAACAGACACAGAAACGTTGAGATAATAGTGAATTGTCGCCTTTATCATGACATAAGCGATCGACGAAGACGTGCCTATTGTTTAAAGCCGTTTACGACAATTGCTTAATTTAATTAAACGGCGACAGTCCCAAACAATGTTTTTTCATTCAATCAAGTTCGTCGCGATTTTGATCTGGAACTTATTTTAACATATTAACAAATGAATTATCTTGACTGTTCAAAATTGGAAATAGTTTGCAGACGACATGTTAAGATGTGTTATGAAATTGACAAATCATTTTTTGATAGGGCAGAAAACATTGTGGGGAAAAAAGGAGAAATTGCTTGTTTAGAGAAATTTCTCCTTTTCATACAATATTTTCCAGAGTCGTCTGCAACAAACTGGTCAAATGTCGTTATTGTTTGGAAATGGGTTAACAGAAATTGAAGTGAGAATTGGTTTTACATAGATTGACAAAGAGGGAAGCGCTCATTTATGAACAACTTCTCTTTCCGGCTCAATGTTTTCAACTTTCATCTACTAAAACTGCGCTTAAAGTAGGTCATACAAGGCAGACGATTAGTCGATTCATATAAACATAATAACATATAGTTAATCTCTACCATAATCCCGCTCTTTAACACACTTAAAAAAGACGGACAGGTATATAAAAACATTCATTCATTGAACATGGTTTATCAATTAGTTAAGTATAACTTAAATCCGAATTCCCTTTTGATTAATTTCTGAAGATATTTTCAGACTAAACCCTTATTGTGCTGGAACTTACTTCATACTTATGAAAACAGATTAAATCCAGGTCAGCCGCTAAGTAAATTGGCGGCTGGCCTGCGGTATAACCTGTTTGCTACTCTGAGTATCCTTTCTTATCATAGTTAAGCGCATATTAAAGGTTTTGGAAAGCAGACGACACAAAAAATATATTTTCAGAAAATTATCCAGCATTCTACGGATTTATATATGTTCGGTTTTACTGGGAAAGAATGGTGTAATGTGCGGGTGGGAAAGTGAAATTCGTTCAGATGAATAGATTCACTGATCGCAATTTCTCATTTTCTCTGAGCAAAAAAAAAGTATTTGTATCTATATGTATCTAAATGGAGAGTATCTTTCTGCATATAAGGAAAGCAAGTGTGTGGGGTTTAAACCTTTAAAAAGTGGTAGCTTTGAAAACATAACAATGTTATTTATTAGATCCAGTTGAATTCGTTTTTCGAAGTGGAAGAAAGAAAAATCAATAATATCTTAAACCAATAATTTCGATTCTTTATTCTCTCTTGGCCTAAACGCTTTGGAAATCGTCATGTAATTAAATCTATTGAAATAGCCTATTAACCCTTTATACAAATTTACAAAATGCTTTAAATAAGTTTCTCGGGCGACATTGGTGCAATGGTATATCGTCGACCTCTTGTACCGAGCGGTCCGGGTTCGATCCCCCAAGGCGATGAGAAAAATGTCGGGATTAACCCACAAATTGGCGCGAGTACTGATTACATGTCCATGAAGCAGTCATCGAGTGTGAATGTAATAAGCTTCAAGCTTCAATTAAGATCGATGTGAAGTAAATAAGTATAAACTACATGTAATTTATAAGTCGAAACTTCGGTGGATTTTGTGAAAGTTACTTACCGAAGAAGCCTTTACTTCACAAATTCATAAACCTCAGTGTCTTCCGATAGGAAATGTAGAATGAACAATATACCCTTGATAACCCATTACCAAACAATAACGACATTTGACCAGTTTGTTGCAGATTTCTGTTGAAGACAGTGTGGGAAAAGGGAGAAATTGCTCTTAACGAGCAATTTCTCCTTTTCCAACAATGTTTTCTGTCCTATCAGAAGATTATTTTTCAATTTCGTATCATTTTGAAATGTCGTATGCAAGCTCTTTCAATTTGGGACTGTTGAAAAATTAGCGTTTGGTAAAGGGTTAACATGAGGTTTATCGCCATGTCAACAACCTTTCAAATATTCTACGGCTTTCCTGGATTCAACAGTACTAGGCTAGGGTTCTAAAGTATCTTGCCAAAGAACACTCCCATGAAGACGGCTAAAAAGGAAACTGTATAACTATTTCTTAACAGCATAGATGGAATGATGATAACGACCGCCTCGTTTGATTGGATTTATTACGTTCCTTTTTACGACTTTCATCCAATTTCAAGAGTAATTTACAGACAAATCAATTTGGAGTGCGATCAATTGGAACATCTCGTAGACGTCGTTAGGTCACGCCAACCTGACGAACGTTGTCGGGTTGTCCTGATCTAAAAAAATTTCATTCGGAACTATTCGGTAGATAACGGAAATTTCCAACTTGAAATTGAAATGTAAATTATGAAAGCTTTCACCAATTCAAAGGCATTCACCAAGCCACTTTTCCGAATTTGTCATATTTTGAATTTATACACTAAATAAATATCCATGAATTCTGTTATTACATCCGTAGTAATAACATCTCTTTAATTATCATTTCTAAATTGAAATTAAAGAAAGGTTAAAAAGTGAAATTTCAAACCATAAAAAAATCCTTATGATAAAAAACTTGTTTTACAACAGCATTTGGCCTGTTGAATCTTTGACTTTGTTTCTCTGACTTTTCCCCATAAGGGGTGGAATCAATCTAAACACATCGGGTTTATCCAATGAAAACACCTCTGAAATAGGGATGATGCCATATTGTTTCCCGCGAGAATGACGTCACTTTACTTTCTTTTTCAAAAATAGATCTTAAATGCGAAATCTAAAAAGTCGTTAATTTGATTAAGGAAATAATTATATATGTCACCACTTATGATTTCGCAATTTTGTATGAGTTACCGATGAAAAATGATTTGAAAAGATGTCCAACTCTTCCATACATATTGAACTACATAACGTGCACGCTTAGAAAATGTGTTATACGCCGGGGCCGACTTACCCGAAAAAATGTAACCCTACACTTATATCCGAGGTGTATTTCACAGCTCACGGAAATACCCGAGTAGTTCCGATTTGGGTGGAATACCTTCCTTAACTCTCATTTGATATTACTCTCAATGTCGACCTTTCAAAAGAAACCAGAAGGGAATTGTGTTGCGTTTTTCCAAAAACAATTGTTATAAAAGAATAACTTGCTCAGATTGAGTAATAAACCCACCTTTCTCATTTGTTTCTGAAGTATTTACCAGCAGAAACCGTGAGCTTCTATAGCCTAAGTACTACCTTACGAATTGTATAATATATCATTGTGGGTAGCAACCATTAATATGGTATTTAATCAATCCTCACCACTACAGAAAGTACTGTTTTGCTGAACTTCTGTGTTTTTATTCAACCCATTACCGAACAATAACTCTGTTGCAGACGACTCTGGAAAACATTTTGGGAAAAGGAGTAATTGCTCGAGACGAGCAATTTCTCCTTTCCCCACAATGTTTTTTACTCTTTTAGAAGAGGATCTATCTTCCAATTTCATTACATTTTGAAATGTCGTCTGCGAACCGTTTCAATTTGGGACAGTCGAACATTTGGCGTTTGGTAACGGGTTAAAAAAGAGAAGCGAGCTACCATGCCTTCCAGTGCTTTAATGACAAACTCTTACCAATTTCGATGATTTCACTTGACCGGTGCAAACATGATGGTGGTTCCTATGGCTAATTCAATATTAGACCATAATTGGCGAAATAAACCATTAAAACGGTTTACTATTTCTGCAAAACAAACATGTTATATCTCCACCAAACGAAAATGAAAGGGGTTAAATGTATCAAAAATCTTTTTCTATGTAACTCAATAAATCTTTACTAGTCACTGGTGCCATTTTGGGACCAATAACTAGGTACCGTATAACATTTGTGATATCCGGCACTAACCATGTAACACATGCACGTGACGAATCATGACGTCATAAGAACGAAATGACGTCATATTTACATTATTCTCTACTTATTTTTTTCTTTTTTTCTCGTGTTTTATTATTACTTCTTGTTTGTTTGAAATACATAAAGGTAACAGGATAAATAGAATAGAAAGTTGGTGTCTTTGAATGGGAAAAGTTATCGGGCTCGGCTTCGGAATATTATCCGTTTCGCCTTCGGCTCACCGGATAATATTCCTAAGCCTTGCCCGATAACATTTCCGATTCACGACACCAACCATCTATTCTATATGTTTCCATTTTATCACTTGGAGACATCTTGTTATATAATATTATATAATATCATTATCTATTACATAAAAACTAATTGAATCCTCAATCCGTGAGACAGTCCCTTTAAAGAATGGAGAGGTTATTGAAATTCTGTATAACGCTCTATGCTGTTTTTATGCACATAAAAGTGGCTAGTCATCAACTCGTCGAAGTTAGGCTCTTGATAAAGATATTCAATATTCAACCCACGTTCCAGAAACATTCACTCGTTCAACCCAATGAAGTATATACACTAATCCCCCAACATAAGAAGCATTTAATATATTTGCAGTTGACGATTCGATTAAATAAAATAAGGAAGGAAGAAAAGGCGCACTTGATAATTCTCCTTTTTCACAATGATGTCTTCTGAAGCACACAAGGAAAACATCATTGTAGTCTTGTACCAAATCAATTTCGTCTGCGTCTATTTTCAATTAAGATCATCCACAAAGTTAGGTATGAGGGATAAAATGTATGGAGAAAGTCTGTGCGTAACGTTTTGAAAGAACACATTTGCGCAACATTAAACCTTTCAATTCTTGTATTGATAATATAAAAGACCCTATTAAAACCAATTAACAAAGCGTTTGTATCTTGGTTACATACGTGCTTTCGTTTATGCACGAATGACTGATTGGTAAACATTGAAACGATGATGACGAAAATTGATAATTTTTTATCAAGGTAGAATATCCATATTTTGTCATTTCAAAACTCGTTCTGTTGTCGGATTACTTCGAATAGCGAATAGTTCCGGACTAGACCGATGAATACCGAGAACGAACGAAGTAATCCGACGAAGGAACGAATTCCGAAATGGCGGATTATGGGTATTCTACCTTAAAAGCAACCGTACCTCTTCAAACATTGTTTTCAAAGCGAAATACTTTTACAACCATAACTCTTTCTCATCTCAGATTGTATACAGATGACGCTATGACGATAATCGCACCCATGGGACTTGTCTATTTAAAAGGCACGAGAGGTTTAATGACAATAGAATTAACGACGACGAATTGTTGTTATGTTTTTATAACCAAATGTACATTTTTCGCACAATGTTTCGAAGATATAACATTGCCTATACATGTACCTTAATTCTTTCTCACTTCAGAAAAGTAATCAAAGGATGACTATAAACCAATTTACTAAGCGATGAAGAATGTCGATTTCGGTGCAAGAATGAACATTGAAATGATGCTTACACAATATGATTATGTTTATTATTAGCAAATATACATTTGCACTCATCGTTTCCAAAAAGATGCACTTGCGCTAACATTACTCTTTCTCATTTCAGATTTGTATTCAAAAGTTCCCATTAAAACCAATTAAAAAGCGATGGAGCATGTCTGTTTGTAACTACGAATGATAAATAAACATCAGTCTGATAAATACAGCATTTGGCTACGTTAAGTTTAAGCAAATGTACGGTTGCACACATTTTCAATTAAACACACTTACCGACCCTAAACCCTTAGCGACATCGGAAAACGATTGATAGAGAACCAGTTTAATCATAGTATGAAAGTTGTCCGTTTTAAATTGGTACATGATTACTTAACAAGTAAGTTAGTAAATTGTTTATTATTGTGAGACGTGTACACAATTCAGCAAGCTGATTATTATAACACAAAGCATCACACTCGGCCCCATGGGTTTATAAGTCACTTTCTGTGATAAGAATAACATATATACATACATACTGGTGTGGTTAAAATCAAGATTTCCATTTATCATAACAGTCGAAATTCTATTATGATCTACCAATTTAGGGCATTTATATTCAGGTTTGTAATTTACGTTAATTTTGTACATTGCCAAAACGTAAATACGCTTATCATAAGCAAATGTACCTTTGTACTAAATGTTTTCTAGTGTCGTCTGCAGCAGAAGCGCTTTTGGTATTGAAAAATAACAAGGATTAACTCTTCACCGATATAAACGAACGTTTTCGACTATATAATGCAAGAGTAATTTAAAATAATCTTTGGAATAGACAATTCGTCCATTATGACAAAATTCTCTTATCTATCAAAATGAGAGTATTACTTGTATATTTATCTGTTTATTTCATTAGTTCATTGACATCTTATGTTAAGTCTAATACCTCGTTTTAATACCGTCTGTTTCCTTTGACTTTGAGCGTAGGGAAGGATTAGTATGACGTACCCGAGTTTACCAGAAAAATGGGCTTAACCATTTACCAAACGACAATTTTTCGACTGTCCCAAATTAAAAGAGTTTGCAGACTACATTTCAAAATGTGATGAAACTGAAAGATAATCTTCTGAAAGGGCAGAAAACATTGTGGGAAAAGGAGAACTTGCTCGTTAAGAGCAAGTTAACCTTTTCCAACAATGATTTCCAGAGTTGTCCGCAACAGACTGGTCGAATGAAGTTATTGTCTGGTAATGGGTCAAACAAATCCGCGTTATAAGGCGTCACAGATCAACATATATGCGAGAATAACCCAGACGCGTCTGTGGTAATGGGTTAAGACCAAATATTTAGTATAGTAGAGCCCTAGATCAGACAATGTAGGCTGATCGTATGCAAAACACTCCATTGATTCATTTCGTAAATCTATGTAATGTTAAGGCCAATGGCAACGTGTTGCCGACATGCCTGCTATTAGAAATGAATAAAAATTGATCAAAATAGCTCCTGCTTTTCCCATGGCTAGCCTCGTTTTCGTTCCGATAAGACTCTTACTTTCTGTCAATAGATGTAAAGAGCGACTCGGTCTGGCTTCTTTATTCAGGTCTGTATGGCGCAATCAGGCTATGTTTGTATAGCATAGAACCCGTATAGAAACACGGCTGTTTGAATAGGAAACGCCGGTGAAAATGGACAGATTTATTTTATTTGGATATGCGTCTCCGTTTTGACATAAGGGCATTAGGAGATATGGGATTAAACACTGGATTGGATTTTGTAACGTTGTGAGTGTGTGGGTATGTGTATGTGATATATGATTTATGATGTAAGTCAGCAGGGGGTCCTGATAAGCTGTGTTTTGTTACTTGCTTAATTCATAATTGCTTCGCTTAACCCTATGTTATTGGTACACATTAGGATCGCCTCGCTGAGACGATTCTAATGTGTACCCACAACATATGGTTTTGAGGATATTTTTTTCTTTTTTAATTTTATTTTTAAAAAAAACCGTTAAACGCACTCCAATGAGTAGCAACAATATATGGCTTTGCGGATTGAGTTTTTCTTTTCTTTTTTTTAACGCTTTCAAAAAACAAAACGGTAATAGGAGACCGTTTGTTTGGAGAAGATAGGGTTGAATAAAACAAAAGTATGTAGATACTTGGTCGTCGCGTAGATGTCATAGACAATATGGAAAAGGGGTTCGTGAATAGGATGGCAATGCCCAAACTATCCAATTTAGAATTGAATTTAGTTTTTCACAATGCAAATCACTTCAAAATCATTCGAAATGCAAATCGTTCATAATAAAGAAATAATTCAATGTCACACTGTTCCCTTCTATATGTCATCATTTCCTTTTGGAATGTAAAGTGAGTTTAAACCTGGTGAAAGAGTGAAGCTTATGAATAAAGATAATCTCCTTTTTCCAAAACTTTTAGAAATGATATCAACATTAAGTATTTAAAGGTTGTTTTTATATCGGTTGGATGGAAAAGCTCAGATGTCTGTTTCTCACAATGGGGTCTGCTGAAATTTTATTTATAAACTTTGCTCAGTCTCTATATTTGATTCAACTCTTATAGTACTGGAACCGACTTCATGCTTATGGAAACAGGTTGGATTCAGGCCAGCCGCCAAGTAAATTGGCGGATATCCTGTGATCTTACCTGTTTGCTGCTTTGAGTATCTTTCCTATACAGATGTTTTAAGGTTTTGAAAAGCAGACGACACAAAAATAAAGTTTTAGAAAATTACCCAGCATTCTAAGGGTCAAGTCATGGTCAAAATTAATGTGCGGCAAGGCTATGATCAGTCTATCATTTGCGGTAGATGTTTTTGTCCGTTTAAGTACATAATGTGAGAGTATTCATATCTTGTAAATATCGTCTGCTGTGGCTTTGAATTTTGAGCATTCATAACACTTCATTGAAGGTGATATTAAACAGTTAAAGTCGCAATACAACTAAGTATTTGCCATATTTTCCTGAAAAGATAAAAGTAATCGAAAACTATTAATCTCGTAAATATCTTCAAACTTCATTTTTATCTTCCACTGTATCGATCGAGAAGTCATGTTATATCGAGGTTTAACTTTATAGTGCTGGAACCGACATAATACTTTTGCAAACAGGTTGGATCCAGGCAAGCCACCAAGAAAATTGGCGGCT
Source organism: Cerastoderma edule (assembly GCA_947846245.1). Classification (NCBI taxonomy): domain Eukaryota; kingdom Metazoa; phylum Mollusca; class Bivalvia; order Cardiida; family Cardiidae; genus Cerastoderma; species Cerastoderma edule. Next base: position 10,242,972 of record OX401418.1, on the reverse strand, counting down.
GACCTGTGATCCAACCTGTTTGCTACATTGGGTATCTTTTCTCAACAAAATTAAGCAGATATTTTGAAAAGCAGACGACACAAAAATCTATTTTTAAAAAATAACCCATCTAAGGGTCCTGTGTGGCTAAGTGGTTTATGTGGTGGACTCAGAACTACCCCAGAGTCACATGTTTAGGCCTTTATCTGTAACAAACACGGTTAACGGTAAACTGTGTAATAAAGGGCTGTATACAACGTTCGTGTGGGGGACGTCTATATTTGCTCGTCGCCTTCTAGATAAAAAGTAATGAAATACAACATATTGTTTAATAATTCATTTCAGGACAGCTTGATTATACACAATATCGATCTAAAATCTCTTCACGTGGTAGCTTATGAATATGTCTGCATTGCTAATGAAGAAAAGTCTTTGTTTGTCTCCTCAAAGATAAAAGAAACAAAATAGGCAACGATAAATAATTCATTTCATGACAACTTTATGTGAACATAAATTGTTTCGATCTTATTCCATTACCAAACAATAACGACATTTGACGAATTTGTTGCAGACGACTCTTGAAAACATTGTTGAAAAAGGAGAAATTGCTCCTAACGAGCAATTTCTCCTTTTATCACAAGGTTTTCTGCCCTATTAGAAAAGTGTTCTTCAATTTCATCACATTTTAAAATGTCGTCTGCAATCTCTTTACATTTGGGGCAGTCGAAAATTTGGCATTTGGTAAAGGGTTGCATTAGTTTCCTCTCAGGAACAACAAATAGATACAGGAGCTAAATGTAGGAAAGTCTGTTTATTTTCTCGAAGATATGAGGACAAAATTCATATTGTCAATTAATGCATTTCGTGACACTTTGATTATGCGCGGTAACGACCTCAAATATACTTCTCGTCGATAATGCAAATATTCCCACGACTTCAATGGGCGAAATCCTTTGTTTGTTTATCCAATCAAACACAAATCGAATAAAAGGCACATTGTTGCATAATCCATGTCGTGACAATTTGATCATGCACCTTATTGGCCTAAAAACCAATTCTTATCTGAAAACGCATTTGTTTCTGAAGCATGTGCATAATATTGCCAAAGGGGAGATCATATAAAAAAATGTGTAAATGACTTGTATAATCCAAGTTGTTGATAATCGTTGGAGTGAGACATATACGTCTGGGGCCCGTTTTACTAAACAGTTTACGCTTAAGATTTGCGTAAATCTAAAACAACAAGTCCTTTTATTTCAATATTTGGCAAAGCAATATTGCAAAGTAACACATCATTGGAATCGTCTCTCCGAGACGCTTCCAATGACGTGTCACATTGCAATATTGTACTTTCATTGAAGATATTATCCATGTTAATCAATTATGACTTACGCAAACATTTTCCGTAAGTTGATTAGTAAAACGGGCCCCTGGATCATAAGGAGTATTCCTAGGGTAAACTATTGTAATACATTGGTTTCCTTTCGTAACAAAAAAAGGTCAAACTCTCCTTACTATTCCGCTTTCCCACCATGGATGGCTGGCTAACTGGCTGGTTGGATTATTGACTGGTTTGCTTGCTGGCTGGTTGACTGGCATGCTAATTGGCTATGCTGATCTCCTTCACTCAGCTGGCTAATTGGCTGGCTGGTTGGTTGGCGTGTTGTCTGGTTTATTTGCTTACTTGCTTTCTTGCTTGCTGGCTGGCTGGCTACTCGCTGACTTGATGGCGTGCTAGTTGACTACTCGCTGACTGCCTTGATACTCGCTGGCATGCTGGCTGGCATGCAGGCATGCTGGCATTCTGGCATGCTGGCTGGCATGCTAATTGGCTGGAAAAAAGTCTGCGCCAGCACATTCGCCAAATGACAAAAACGGGAGCCAAATCAAAGAAGTAGGAGCCAAATTCTGAGCAAATGGCTCCAATTAAAATTCCTTTATTTTAAACACTTTTCATGTTATAGATGTACATATGTGTTAAACCCTCTTGGTTAATTATTTCTGTTTGTTATGTGTCACCATTTGTATTAAAATTGTAATGTCATAAATATGTAATGTGTAATGCCAATAAAAATATGTTTAAAAAAAAGCCAAGACATCCCCCCCCCCTTCCGAACAAATTTAAACCAAAGATGGTATAATTAAAGGCTACGCTTTGAGTGACAAAATCGAATGAATCTTTTATCTCAGATAACATCAAATCATATTGAAGACTATACATTTCTGAATTCTCAGTTTTGTTATTTGTTTCAGAAATGTCTGATATATAATGGAAAATAAACATGATCTTAGGTGGCATGCTGGCTGGCATGCTGGCTGGCATGCTGACTGGCTGGCTGGCTGGCTGGCTGGCTGGCTGGCTATTCGCTGGCTTGCTTGCTAGCTTGCTGGTTGGCTTGCTGGATGGCTGACTAGCTTGCTGTCTAGCTGGATGATTAGCTCGCTAACTAGCTACTGGTTTGCTGGCTTGCTGACTGGCTGGCTGGCTGGCTGACTACATAGTAGATGATGAATTGGTAAAAATGAATATTATGACGTCAACAGAAATACCATAAACAATACCTATCATTTGAAATGATACGGACATGCGAAACATACTATGATCACAGACGTTTTCAGGCGCATAATCAAATTCACTTCTACTTATAGATACACAATGTAGATGTAAAAAGAGGATCGAAGAGAAAGCCTAGCTATAAAACAATACTCAACGTATCAACTTGAAGTGGTACGTGTGGACGTTGAAATAAGCCCGATGTTTATAGAGCGAAAAAAGTAAAACACCCCTACCCCACCCACTCACGAAACCAAACCAGCATGGCTTTCAACGTGACATACGGGTCCCTGCAGGCCCGAAATATCAAACATTTATACACGACGCGGGAAAAGACGATGCACCAGCACACGCCACGCTATAAAATGTACAGACCGGAGTTCCTCGAGCTGGAGACGCAGGCGAAAGAGAGACACCGGAAACGGAAGTTTCGCAGGAATCCAAACATGGAGTTTGTTCCCGAGTTTGATATTGAGGTGGCACGGGCACCAGCATTTAGGTATGGAATTTTTAGTTGGTCTCTAGTTTTAGTTTAATCATATTTTATTCCATATTTTATACGTGAGTTAGTTTAAGACATATATACAACAAACAGATATAGAACATGTTCTTAAAGAAGACATCAAAAGGCAAACAAACGAAGTTTTTTTTATCCCAATAAGGTACTAAAGCCACATAGGGTTATCCTCGTACCGGTGCATGTAGCGAAAAGACGACTATGGTTTAAGATTATTTCTTGATAATGGTTGTGGCCTGGGTCTGTCCCTTAAAGCGGTTAACATATTTGCAAGTGACTGCTTCAATTGGAAGGGTATTCGAGATCCGTATACAATCTGGGAATAAAGATTTCTGGTATACCAGTGTCCTAGCATAGGGTATGAGGAAGACGTCGTTTCCTCTTGCAGAGATGATGGGACGAAGGACAATTCTATGATTTATCATTCATTATTTCGACGCAAATACTTATTTGTCACAAGGAGCATATCACACACGACAGGAAACACCCGCATTACCATGCGATCAAAAACCGGTCCAAAATTTTGTCAAATGTAGTCACAGAACTGCTTTTATTCGTGACCGATTACTGTTTGCCTGCGGTCTCGCGAGTTACTCATTTTCTCACTGACACGAAGCAAATTATACGTGTAGTATGACCCATAGAAGAGGGACATAACCAGCGATTCATCCCGATCCTTTTATATATCATAATTACAAACGAAATACCTCAAAAACAAACTAAATCTTACTTCGCAACAGGGTAGCAGAAAAAGACTACGTAGACGAGCTGGTGAACCGCCTCACCCAGCGGTCCAGGTTCAAGTCGAACCCGCGGGCGTGCAACCACTACCAGCGGGGCCTGGACGAGGAGGAGCTAGAGGAGGAGGAGATGATGCTCACACCCAGGACCCCCGTCACCCGGCGCAGGATGCGCGGGATCGTCGACCGGCTCTCCCAGCCGAAGATATGCAGCCGGAGACACCCGAGTCCGGATCTGACTGAGGAAGATTATCTACCGAACTTTAAAATCTAGATTAAGATATTGAGTAGTATTATAGGACCTTAACCACCTAACGCTACTTTTGTGCGTCTTGCAGCAGACGACTTGCAAAACGCATAATGGCAAAGGCAGAAATTGCATGTCACAAGCTGAAGAATTACTTTGTTTTGCTTTGTTTTTCCCATTTATTGCTCACAATGATTTTTATAACTGCTTCTATGCTCTGCAATAAACCATTACTGTAAACATGTTCATGAAAGAAGAGCATGCTTACCAAATAAGTGTTATTGAAACTCTTGTTGCTATATTTTGGTAAAACTTTAAAAGTATTTACATGCATAGTGTTGACGGATGGCTCTGCAAATGTCTTACGCCTGCACTTTTTCATTTGTTTTTTCTCTTATATAGGGAAAAGCGGGCAAGATATGAGGAGATAACGTTTCGATATCGAGCCTCTCTATTTCTTTAACTCTATATTGTAGGTAAGCGTTACTATCCCCAAGAGGGTACTATCGAGCTCCAATAAATAAGGAATAATCGTGTACTGTAGTTTTCTCTTTTAAATTCATACATCCAAATTGTTCAGATGTATCAGGCACACTGGGCTTCTAACAACGTGTTAAGTATTAGTTAGATAGAACTTATTTGCCTTTCTATAATTAATTAGATAATTAATTAACTTTAGTGGTGTTGTTGCTTTCATTCTTTACGTCCAGCATTGTGCGCATATGAATATGATATAGTGATAATTACGTACATTCGTAATACCGGGTGCACAAAAAATGTAAATTATCCAACCTTTTCAGTCTATAGTGTCTGAATCTACTTCATTTGAAGAACTGTAAACCTTCCGACAGTCAGCCGGAAAGACCAGAGTCTTCCCCAGGTCCAGAGTCTTCCCCAAGTCTTTTAAGCGCTGTGGTACCCCAGCGCCTGAATTTCAAAATAAGCACTTCCCTGGCGCCTGAATTGATCCAAATGTACTCAAGATTTTACAAAAGCCCTTTAAATCTGTGCCAAAGCCAGTCAACTTGCTTGTAAAATTGTTTGTTCCATTTGATTTGGTTTAAAACCGTTTTAATTTGTCTTTTAATTCCAAAGATATTTCTTGATATTCACCATTTAATATAAGGATGCATGCATAGAAAAAACCCATCCCTCTCCTTTGTCGAACCCCTTACCCCCGCCCCCCTCCCATCAAACACCCCAGCGCTTGAAAAAATTCCTTGGAAAGACCCTGAAGACCCTTTACCATTCAAACAAATACCCATACAAACTCATGCAATTATATCTAAGCGGAATGGGTTATATATGCAAACTGTCATTACGAACTTTCCGGCCACGGAATCTGAACATATTCTGAATCAATTTTTCGTTCAGTAGGGCCTCGAACATAGGACGCACCACCCACCGAGTTTTAAGACGGATACCTCAACCCTTGGGCCAAGCAGGACCATATCCTAGAAAAGGCAATGGTAATTGGGTTGCAAAAAGCAGAATTGAACCCGAATTAATTGCACAGTATATTTATTTATAGACCTCATATACAGACAGCCGTCAGAATGTTTACACCACATAAAAAATCTAAAAATGATTAAGACAAAAAAAACACCAGTGTAGTTCACTTTCCAATTCCTCTTATTGACACAAACAAAACTTATCTTCGAAACTTCCAATCACCTATAACATGAAGAAAGAAACGCTTTAGACGATAACCTTGTACAAATCACTCTATGTGCTAAAAAAAGGGCATCTAGTAAACCATACAAACCAAAAACACACTTACTTGATAAAACCTCAATTTGAGGCATAAGGAAGTAAAAAGTAAAATAATACTCATATGAGATGCTTCTTCTTTTCAAATAATAGCCTTTATGCTACTACAGAATTATTTTCAAAAAGATGTTTTCTCACTCTGAGTTTAAGAAGAAAAACTTCTCATTCTATCAACTCTCAATAAACACTTCCAGCTCTTTCAATTCTGGATTATTATATCGAGAGTTCAATGCAAAACTATAGAAAGTGCTTCATAAACATGAAGTACTTGCTTTAGTTTTGTACCAAGCCCTTGATATGGTAAAGACATTATATGTAAGTGATTTGTAAGAAATATCCTTTGCAATGTTAGACATTGTTGCAATATTAACATAGAGGTGATAGACACAATTAATTCATATTCCTCAGAGCTTTAACTAGCTCAAGTCTATACAGCACAGTTCGGTATAAACAGAAATCATAAACAAAAGACAAAACAATTGTAGAACTTAACACTTAATTACCAAATTTATCTCCTTAACTAAACAACTTGTGTGTATTCTGGTTAAATGTGTAAACATGCCAACAAAATATAAAAGGTATGTAAGGATGTGATTGCGAAAGTCATTCAAACAAAAAGTACCATATTTAACTCAACATGTGATAAAAGGAGTTTGGATAGAATGCAAAACATTTCCACCATGCAAACAGGTTTCAATGCTGTGAGATAAAGCAGTCTATTCATAGTCTGCAAAAGGATGCCTTGTTCATCATGATAGTTTTCATCAGATCAACAGTATGTGAGTTTCATGAATCCTTATGGTGGTGGATCCGATTTCATGCTTATGCAAACAGGTTAGATCCAGGCCAGCTGCAAAGTAAATTGGCGACTGACCTGTGATCTAACCTGTTTAGTACTCTATGTATCTTTTCTCATCAAAATTAAGCAGATATCTAAGGTTTTGGAAAGCAGACCACACAAACGTCAATTTTTAGAAAATTTCCCAGCGTTCTAAGGGTTAAGATGCCCGCCTCAAACTTTATGAAGGAAGATCCCGAGCTCAATTGCCCTGATTGGGTTGTCAAGATGGTTAAAACCATTTACATTCCCTAAGGCAGCAGGGAGACTATTAAAAATGAAAATCTAATATTATGGTTACAAGTACTTTGCCCAATATGAGCAATATCTAAAATCATCTTAAGGTATTTAAGTCTTGGTATGCAATAAACTAAGATCTCATTGTGATCTTTTGACTACTTGCTTAATAACCTGTAGCCTGTTTCTGGTAACTCAAACTAACAGCAAGCAAACTCGGTATCTTAATTTGTGTTCGAGAAAATAACCATATAATATGTACATGTATATATGTTAATACAACATACATAGCCTCAACATATCGCAATTTTCATAATATAAATAAAATTTAATTGCACTTAGGTGCCAACTCCAATTACATTGAATAAATTTTACATTCTGTAGCTATTTTTAATAATATTATACCACAATACAAAAACTGTACTTGCCAATTTTCTAATGTGTGTACAAGCACCTTTAAGATTGAGTGAAGAAATAAAGAAGATAGCAAGGAAAACACACCTTGTTTAGACCTACAGTTTCATCAGTTTGTCTCGAGGCCAAACATTTCGTCTAAAAATTATAAAGATGTATAGAAAATAATATGCAGAATAGTTTGTAAGTTTAAAATGGATAATAAAAAAGGGGGTAAATGAAATACTAACATGTAATGCCAGATTTCTCCTTTTGCTATTGATGGTTTTTTTAGCTAACCAATACCACATGTTGGAATCACAAAATATGCTCATATCAAGACTTTAATGCAAGACTATAGAACATCATTCACTCTTGTAAAAAAAAATCTTATAGGCTTTAACTGATCCCATTGACTAGAGATAAGAGTTAATCGATCAAAAAAAACAATGTAGAATGCCATTAAAGTTAATATTCCACTCTGAAATAAAATCGAGTTCAAGGCAATGCAAGGCAAAAGCATATTTCAAAATACGAGTAGATGAGTTTACAACAAAATATTAAGAGAAAAAAAAAGCATCAAGTATGAAAAAAGAAATACTCCAAATCACATGCGAGATCGTCAAATGATAATACAAGATGGAAAATGAAATAATTTTGTGACATTGTGAGTTGTGACATAAAATGAAAATCAATCAACCTTCAGTTGAGAACTTATTCATTTTTATATTGACTGAGACGGAAGCTTGAAGCTTATCAAATTCACTCTCAATGACTGCTTCCTGGATAATGAATCAGTAATCACACCGACTTGTGAGTTAGTCCCGACAATGTTCAACTTGCCTATTGGGGATCTCACATGGGACCCTCGGTACAACAGGCCAATGCTCTACTACTGCACCAGTGTCTTCAAATGTCAACCTTTAACAATGATATCAAGAGCATCTATTGACACATGCGAAGAATCTATAAACTCACTCAAATTGGATTACCGGTATGTGACAGGTCCAAATAACGAGTAAAAGCAGGTTACAGCTATAAATATAAAAAAACATGTCACCGTTGTGATATTGGATAAAAAATATTTTTGCAAAAGGAGGAATTGCCTGTCACAGCCACTATTCTTTGGTAAAAACTATTTTGCCATTGACCTATACCATGTGCTTGGAAATGATTTTGCATAATATTATGTGTGAAGAAAATGATTAATATATTCCAATGAAAGCCGTAAGACAGGCACCATTATTATACCAAATGCCGACTTATTTACATGCACATGCCATATCTATATGATTGCTAGAAACAAGTTAAAACTTTCTGTTCTCATATAATGAGAAAATGATAACCAGGGTAGTATTTTACTTAACATTTTATGTTAACCCTTAGGATGCTGGGTAATTTTCTAAAAATAGATTAATTTGTCATATGCCTTCCAAGACCTCAAATATTTGCTTAAATTTGAAGAGGAAAGACACTCAGAGAAGCAAAGAGGTAAGATCACAGGCTAGCCGCCTATAAGGATTAAAACCTCTTGAGAGTTCGAAACATTATTCCCTCTTATTTCAATATTAATATAAGCGATAATGCAAAGTTACACATCAATTGGAATCTCCGAAATGCTTCCAATGATTCACATTACAATCATGAATTTTTATTTAGGATAGCATCCATGAATATCAGTTTTGACCTATTACAAAGTTAGTAACACATCATTGGAAGCATCTCTCCTAGTCAAACTATTCAGGAAGATTCAAGGAAGCATGCTAAATCCTGTTCTAACCTCATGGTCTGCGTTCAAACCAGTATTGCAAATGGTCCAATATTTAATTATCATCTGAGGTATGTTAACAACGTTTTGACATTCACATGCTTCTTGCATACAAACCAGTATAACCTATCAATGACATACAGATTTGATTGTTTCATTGGGTGTTTTACATCACATCAACAATTTTTCAGTTATACTGCATTGCCCTGCTCATTATAGATGGAGTAAAATGCCCTACACATTATCTGACTGATAATAAGGCCTGATTTCCATGGATTAAACTATCAGTACTCATTAAGTCAGCCGTTTCATTAATTCATACTAATTAATTCATTAATTAATTCATTAATACTCATTAATTGAGCTGTAAGACTACCTCTAATGAAAATCAAAATCTACCGCTATCATGATTCGAAACAACTCAGAGAGATGCTAGGTGTTTTACTCTCATCACTATGTCACATAGGCCCCAATGCCATTAGATTTGTTTGTATGGTGTTTAACCCCATATCGACATTTTCATCAGTTATGTAACAACTTTCCTGGATGCACCAGTACTAGGCTAGGGCTCTAAAGTGACTTGCATAAGGTCACTCCCACGAAACATGAAGTGTCGGAGATAGCTCTATCTAAAGGCTTGCATTCACCACTACTGGCATAAAAATGTTTCAGGATTACTTTAAACATATAAGAGTGTATTGCAAACTAACTGAAAAACAGATGATCTAATATTCAAAACCAATCAAACAAAAAAAATTGACAGAAATACTACAAATACATAAACAAAGATACAATGAGAAATTGAACATAAAATATTTCCCTCTTCCAAAAATTGTGACAACATTAAAAAACCAAAAGTATCATAAAAATACACAGGAAATCTACAGAACTCAATGATGAGTCTCAAAAATATGCGAGGATATAAGTAGTTGCTTGAAATGAGCAATTAGTCCTATAGACACAAACATTTCTGCAAATATAAGAAATACAATGGCTCTAAACATTTTAAGACTGCTGACTGCAGTTGCTTCAATGTCGACATATTGAAAAACCCAATATGAAGAAATTTGTTTATGTTGCACTTTAACATGTAATAGGTTGTGCCAGGGGACTTTAATCTTTCCATATGGCAAACATGTTTAACCCTTATAGTGCTGGAACTTCATGCTTATGCAAACAGGTTAGATCACGGGCCAGCTGCAAAGTACATTGGCGGCTGGCCTGTGATATTACCTGTTTGCTACTCTGAGTATCTTTTCTCATCAAAATTAAAGGTTTTGGAAAACAGACAACAGAAAAATCTATTTTTAGAAAATTACCCAGCATTCTAAGGGGTAAGGTTCACAAGTTACATACTATAAATACAGATATAGAGAATATATTATGATTTTTAGATAAATTATGGCATACATAGATAACACTTAATATATTTTATGTACATATGATGACAAACTGTAACGTTATTATAACAAAAAGATATCTGATAGGTTTACATTTTTTGAGAATGCACAAAAAAATTATAATTATCAAAATTAAGCTCATCAAATAATCCAAAGATGTATATTTGAACAGCCAGCAAATGACGAGGAAAGTCATTATGGAGAAAATCAGGACATTTAAAAATGTTTTGTTTATAAACTCTGGCAGTGACCTCTGTCTGTCTGAAATGTATGAATTAACTGAATCCTTTTATGATAATGCCGGATTGAAAAAGTTTTCAGATTTGTAATACAAATCCTTTTTTGGATCATGTAAATCAGACAGCATGATACTCAATTAAAAGGAGAAGATTTATAATAGATTAATAAAATGATGCATCATTTTAACTTTATTTGATAATCTGACCATATCTTCTACCAATAACCCTATGTGATTTTTGGATTATCTATTAAAGAATAACAGAATATGTGCCACAAAACCTTTCAACAACACAAATATACAAAATAAGTATTTCAAAGTATTGTACATCATTACGTATATTTACATAATTCTGACAAGAGTATTCCATTATCCATCACATTTCATTTAACATTCAATAAAACATGTTGTCTCTCTCTGTCACTTTAAAACTAAAATGACATGTCTACTTCATTCAATAAATGACAACTTGATTAAGCAGAGATAATATTTGAAACAAAAAACAAGCCTATAGCAATTAGGCCAACACAGAATCACGATGTTAAAGAACATCAAATACAGAACAATCATCATTATTCTAATCAATAAATAGAATCACAAAGTTTATTTTCATAAAATAAAAGAAACATTCATAATCTAAATCTATATACTTATTTTCAAAATGATTTGGACTGTTAATTTGAATTGTCAGATAGTTTCACAAAGATGACGATTTCCTTTTACCTTTCCTTGAAAAAAAATCATAACAAAATATCTGGAAACCCCAGTAAATATTTAAAAAAAAAAAAGGTCAGCACAAAGTTGTGACAGAGCACTATATTTTGACTTATTAAGCATGAGCTTAAATTCCTTGGATGTTCATAGCATTGTGGTAAGAGAATTCGACTTCAAATCAAAGGGTCCCAGCGAAAACTTCATTATCTTTGCACATGTATTTTTGTTAGCTCTGTTGCATATGGTGTAATAAAATGACCCACCACACAAAACCTCATAGCAAACTCCGTCTCTCCAACAAGGTTGATATAAAGTCCTATGTCCACAACAAAATATAAGTAATAAAAAACATTTCTTACAAGTTATAAAGTACAACAAATTGTGACTAACAGAAATTGCTTCTTACGAGTAATATCTCCTTTTGTAACAATGGTTTCTTGAATCATTTGTTGTTTGTGATTTAGAATGTGAATATATATGAAATACAGGCTTATGAAAGGGTTTTTCCCAAAACCATGCTTTTAAAGATGATTTACTCCACCTTACATGTTCTTTTCAAATGAATATAATAAAAGATCAATAATTATCAGTTTTAAAAAGCTGCCTTTTTGTCAAAAAATGAATATAATGATGTGCTTAAATTTTCTTCTGAAACTTTCACAAGATTTTTTAAACAATAATGTTGTTGGATCAAAAGAAAATTAATTTTAGAAAATCGCAAAACAAAACTTTTCTTTCAATCATATTGAAAATAGTCAATTCAAATAGCACACTACATTTCTGGTTCATCCACACATTCCAAGAACATCCCTGCACTGGAATTGACTTCAAAATTATTTGTAAGGTTATACACTAGTAAGTCAACTCTTTGTCGAAATCTGTCTTGACCCTAAGCATGGGGTATATCGCAGTGTCAACGTTTTTTCAATTACGACTTTCTTGGATTCACCAGTAGCAGGCTATGGCTCTGAAGTGTCTTGCCACATGACACTCCTGAGAAACCAAATGTACCGGTGGGGCTCGAACCCAGGACCCCCAAGATTTTAAGAATGTGTTATCAACCACTGCTGAGCCACGCAGGACCCTTGTCTTAACCCTACAACGAATCTCACATTAACCCTTACTTATGGTATTTTGATATGAATGCACAGTCCACTTAACAATTAGCACAATATTCATATACGGTAATACTGATTGGAATTATAGCCTAAATGTCTCAATACCACTTTTCAACCAATTCACTTTCCACCAGTGCAACGATCAACACATTGATGGTTATGAAAAAGACAAATGTCTTCTAAAGAGATGGTCAATGCCTTAACTGTAAGACCTGCATTCATTTTATGAATTCTAATAACTCTGACATTTTAGTAATCAAATCTAACCAAGTCCTTATTCAAAACCACAATCTTCCAACAACCCAACAGGCACTACTTATGTGGTCCCAGAACTCAATATCAAGGGTTCAGTGCAATTCTATAGTAAGGGCTTGATGTTTATGAAGCACTTACTACAGTCTTGCCTTGAACCCTTGATATAAGCTAAGTTCCAAGTACAAACAATGTTTTCAGACAACTTAGTATATCAATAGCAATCAGAGGATTTCTCTCATTAAAGTTCTCCATTAGAGAACTGGTTACTAGAGCATAGGACATGCCAGTGTGTACAACATCAGATTTGGATAAAAATAAAACATCATTATTTAATGCTTGATATTTGTCTAAATTTCAAACAGAAACCTGAGCCATCACAGTTCACACGATCGGATCATGATTCATAATTGCAACATGATCAGTAAGTGTTATTTACTGAATTCCCAAACTGCATAGATTATGTTATGTTACAAATTAAAGGTAAAAAACACAAAAAAAAACAATAAGGAAAAATCACTCTGTGTTGAGAAAATCTCTCCTACTTCTATCAAAAATCCTTTATCCCTTTACGTATATATAATTCAGCTGTAAGTTATTAAAACATCTACATTTGTGTTAAAACAAAAAAATAGGCAGTTACCTTTTAAGTCATTTCTAGCAAAAATGACTTTTCTATCGCTCACAGTTTCAGATATAAGGAGCATATTTTCCTTGCTTACATTGCAATTAGACTTTTTTTCTCGTATTCCAATATTTTGTGATAACATTGGAATCCCCCGACATGGTTCTAATAACCAGCAAAGAAACAAGGTTCACTCAAGGTTTTCTAATGGGTTAACGAAAAAGTCATGAACAACTTATGTTTCCTCTCAAAAATCTATGTTGTCAGTTTCTAATAATTAACCCAAACAGGATTTCCCAAATAGTTTTTAAGAGAAAGAGTCGCCAAAATACACCCCCTAATCTTCTACATCATGTCACAAACTAAATCAATCATCGATAATAATCACTGCTTCTGGCTTCAGTGTATGTCGCATTAAACTTCTCCCTGGCGTTTCGTGGTATGGCCTTCTCTTGTACATGAATCAACTGAGTGTTCACAACTTCACAGTCTATCTGCATCATACTAACATGTCCCGCTGGGGGCATCATTGTATCTGAAAGGCAGAGTCAACAGTTATACCAACAACAACTTGTTGAGGACAGTGGTCTAGGGGTTGACCGTCAGCTTCTGGATATGAGAGTCTTGGGATCAAATCCCGTGAGTAGCGAGCTCTGCCTAGCGATCTTTCATTCATCCACATTTGGCGCAAGTACTGGTTATGTATCCAGGAAGCAGAATCGAGAGCGATTCATTTAAGTTGTCATCTTGAACTTGTTTCACAATAGATACAAAATAAATAGATCAACAACTTAAAACAGTTTTTCAGTTATATTAAGGTGACTTTCTCTTGATCCAAGGTAATAATGTAGCTGCTTAAATGCATATATGCGCCAATTGTATAAATTAATGTTTATTGGGTTTTTCACATGGAATAATTGTATAGAGCTGGATAAAACCATCAGCATACCAGAAGTAGGCCTCAATACTACCTCTCATTAAAATTGAAATACTGTCATATGGATTTGAGCCAGGCAGAAAGGGCATTACTTGAACTTGTCTCACTTTAAGACACCTCTATCAAAAAGCTTAACAAATTGAAAAATGGCTCGTATGGAGCTATGGAAGGAATAGGTCATTATGTCTTTAAACACTACACATATAACACATCCCATTTGGCTTGTAGTGTAGTTTGCCCAACCTCTAACATTAATTGTATTCATTTTGACATTGCTATAGCAGAGTACTGGAAAAAAAAAGTGACAAAGAAAGAAATTGCTTAGAACTGAGCAATTTCTCCTTTTGCCACAATGATATCTTCAAATAATAACAAAGAAATGTGAACTGATCATTTCTTTGAAATTCCTCTTGCTACGGCTTAACAGTAGACTGTGGTAACTCACTCTTTAAAACACATTAAGTTACGATAATATTCCATTTAGCCCTTAATTTGTTGCTACTGCTTCTGGTGCTTTGGGATTTAAACAGTATCAAATTGTCAAATGAGTTAATGGATTACTAGGACTAACTGCTTACCATTCAATGCGATAGCTGGCATCACCAGCGACATTCTTGGTCTCGATGTTTTATTGTGGTATACAGCAGGTACAAGGTAATAATCCTGAATAAAACACAAACAAAAAGAGTTAATGGCCATAATTGCTTGTTTTGGTTTTACGTTGAATCAGAGTACTTCAGTTATATAGCAATGCCAAATTCTTTACAGCTGACCAAAAACCGAAGCTCAACTACTATAAGTACTGGTTAAGGCAGGCAGATCAAAGCTATGTTAACTTATTGTAAATTTGTATGGTGTTTTAATGCCGTATTCACAATTTATCAGTTATGTAACTTTATGTAGCTTTACTGGATCAACCAGTACAAGGCTAGGACTTGAAAGTGACTTGCCTAAGGTCATCTGACAAAACCAGAGGTGTCGGTAGGGCTTTAACTGAGGATCTAAGTCTGTCACCTTAACCACTCGACCACGCAGGACCCTTAACAAACTATGTTGAAAATTGTCCAGTTACAATACAAGATTTCCGTGGATTCACAGGAACTAGGATAGGACCCTGAAGTGTCTTGCTCAAGGACACCCCAACAAAACAAGGAATACCAGTTGGGCTCATACAGGGGGTCCCAAGGTCTTGAGTTCACCACATTAACTACTGGGCTGTCGTCAAGTCTATTGGCAGGTAAAACTACAAACTTTCCATGTTTACCAGGAGACTGACCAACTCTTGTGAAATGATATGGCAATGGAGCAATGGCATAGTGAATCAAAGGTGAGAATTTTTTGTACTCTGTTGATACCTAGCTTGAATCATTGAAAATATATTTAGCATTCATTTTCGTAACTTGTTCCATTGGAGTTTGAAGCAATTTTCAACAATATAATATTTCAACCATGACACAATAAGTGTACCTTTCCATGCTTCTAATACTTTCAGTAAGAATCATCAGTACTTTACAATACTCTTTCCAAATAACTGACTTCTATCCCACAATAACATAATTGATCAGCAATGAAAAGACATGAGTTGCTTTAATATTGGACCAATCCCGAAATTCCATAGGGGGAATGGGTTAACCATTTACCAAACGCCAAATTTTTGACTGTTCAAAATTGAAAGAGTCCTCAGACTACATTTCAAAATGTGACGGAATTGAAAAATAAATTTTCTGATAGGGCAGAAAACATTGTGTGGGGAAAGGGGAAATTGCTCGTTAAGAGCAATTTCTCCTTTTTCCACAATGTTTTCCAAGGTCATCTGCAACAAACTGATCAAATGTCGTCATTGTTTGGTAATGGGTTGAATGAAATACATATGAATCAAGGGGCAGGAATGAACTCTACCCAACCAAACTAATTCATGATCTTCTTACCTCGTTGAATGAAAGCACATAAAACGTGTCATTCCTTCGATGTATTGATTTGAGAAAATCCTTTCCTGAGTCTGCCCCTCCAAACAACTGAATAGGATAACTGGCCTCCATAGCCCTACAGCAAGAAAACAAGTTTTCTGGTTTGATTCAATACAAAAAACAGAACAAAATGTACACCATGTGGACATTGTAATTTGTTTGCTGTGTATGGTGTTTAATTCTGAATGGAGAGTGATTAATCTAAGTTGTAAGAACTTGTTTTCATGATCAATGTAAAATAAATAAGTTTATACTATGGTGTTCAATACCATGTCACCAATTTTTCAGTTATGTTACGGCTTTCCTAGATCAACCAGTACCTGGGTCATGCTCTGAAGCGTCTTGCCAAAGAACACTCCCATGAAATCAGGTGTCAGTGGGGTTCAAACCTGGTACCCCTGAGTTCTAAGTCCGCCACCTTAACCACTGGCCCACACAGGACCCAGGTATATTAATAAAAGCATGCACATACAGTATAGACAATACATATGATTCACACAGTTATGTATAAAAGAGGAGAAAGTGGGGGTAAGTGTATATAAAAACATACATTCATAATAAGCTATGCTATGGCAGTGTATATTTTTTCTTCCTTAATCATACACACACTGAGTATCTTTCCTCAACAAAATTAAACAGATATCTAAGGTTTTGGAAAGCAGACATGACAAAAAATAACCCAGCACTCTAAGGGTATATTAAGTCATGCATCCCAAACCTGCCTACCTGATGTATTTCTTATCCAGTCCATGCACATCGCCCCTCATGGCTCTACGGAGCGTGGAGATGGGTCTAATCTGTTTGTTTTTCAGACGTTTCTGTTGGTTCTTATTCACCTTTATCTTCTCCTCCTCGTGCCTGTACATCCATCCGGCCAACTGCTCCGCTAGCCTGATGGCAAATACGAAAAACATACAGCATGAGTTGTTTGTATGAGAACTTCTATTGGTTTAACTCCGACCACTGGCCAAGGACGATTTCCCTGCCACATTTTGAATCCTTAGATAAATCACTCTTGCCCTGGAGAGTCTATTGATGTTTGTAATCAAAATAGTTGCACTGCTTTTAAAATTTTCAATTAAAACATTAGGTGTTTGTTCATTTGAGTTTAAACATTCCATTTATGGACATTTTAAATGCACATTCAGCAGAGTACAGTTTGTACATGAAGGATAACTGTGACAAAACAAAGATTTTCTCCTTACAAACATTTATATCAGGTTTAAAGAATGAATGAATGGTGTTTTAAGGCGCATCGACAGCTTAGGTCATTTAGCGCGAGGTTTAAAGCCATGCCAAATTCTCAATTATTGACAGTTTTTCTTGGATTCACCAGGACTGACTGACTGGCTGTGAAATGTTGTGCCAAAATATTCAGGGAACCCTCTAGTTACATTTGGGTTTACATCGCATCAATATTACTACACTTAAGTTGCAATGTACAGTTGGTATTGATGGAGGAAAACCCAAAACTTAATTGCCCACAAAGGCTGGTCAATCCAGGAAGAACCATCGGCATTTAGTATGTCAACAAGAATTCAAATGTCGTCCCAGGCATTTAAACTGACAATAAGAGGACATGTGATTTCGATTTCAAGTTCTGTACTCTAACCATTCTGCCACAGAGGCCGCCCATGTTACAAGTCTGCCAACTTAACCACTGGGCCACATAGGAACAGAATTCAACCTAATTAGCATTGAAAACATTATATAGTATATACAAAGGATTATGGTAAGACGAAATATGTGGGAAGACATAAAACCCACCTGATTGACTCTGTCTTGTTGAAGTATGTAGGACACATGGGATGCTGCTGCTCCCCCGTATTGTTCTGCTCGTATCCAGTCCCACCATACTCCAGGATCATGTTGTGTAACTTGTCCACAGTCTCATCCAGGGACAGCTTCTCTCCCTTGGCATCGTTTATAGACATGAGTTGTCTCCCTTTGTGTATGAGTGGCTGTTTTAGGGTCTCTTTCAGATCAGTCTGACCCATGATCGTGATTCCGCTGAAAGGATTAGTGAAAGTGAATTTGTATGGTGTTTAAAGGTGTACCAACAATGTTTCATTTATGTAAAGGCTTTCCTGGATTCACCAGTACTGGACTAGTGGATGAAAATGAAACCCATTTCTTCTCAATCCCATAGAGAATACTTCCATGGATTTTGCTTCTTTGTTTGGTTGGTTGTATTCAATAAATGAGGTTTTAACAATTCTTTAATGATATATTTTGATGTAAACTTCCCTATCCATGCTTCCGAACCCCTACAAGAACTGTCCATTTATAGAGTGACACTGCTTTTCCAAGCATAAATCCAACCATCCTAATTATCTAGAGTGCAATACAGGAAAAAGTTACAGCCATGTTTGTGTTCAGTCAATAGTCTGGTCTTAAAACTGACCTCATAATCTTCCACAAACATGGAGAAAACATACCTCAGGGTACCGTTTTACTAAACAGTTTACGCTAAAGATTTCCGTAAGTCTAAAACAACAGCAGGTATTGAAAAATATTTTAAGACCCACTCGCCCTATAGGGGAAGTGGTTCATGGAATTCACTCGCCCTGCAACCATAGCCACTTGCCCTGCATTTTCAGGAGAAAATAAACCCGGATGACTCTGCTGACCTTGCCTGTTTTATTGAATGTGAATAAAATTGTGGAAATAAAATTAAAACATTGTTTAGTCAACTTTATCATTTATTGAAATTTCTTCACATCTTTTGATGAACTTGTCTTACTACCATTTTGGGACCTCCTTGGAGAAATTTTAGTATCGATCCTTCCATTTTTGCAGACGAAAATATAAGGGCTACTTGTTTGGTAACCAAGGTTTACTTACCATGAATCAGAGCGATCATAAATTTCACCATTTCGCCATGCAAACAATGAAAGAGGTGTTTTTTAAGAGTAGACACGAAATATATAAAGTTTAATTTCCAAATGATTGTGTGCGTAGGTTTGACCTACCGACTTCACTATAAAATGCGGTATTGATCGACCGTTTTGAATTGTGTTATATTCTCCGTGTTTCACAAATCGAATGCATCCGAGTAAACACAGTGCCCGTGACGTCATCAGTTGTTTACCTTAGCGATGCGGTTTTATATATTGACAGATTTCTTATGATCGTCTGTCAAATTTTAAGCACTTTCTGCTTGCGTATCATAAGTTCACTTCTCAGTATCAGCTCTTGATTTCTATCCCCGAACTGGAAAAAAGCACTCGCCCTGCAGGGCTTGCGTTGTCCAATTTCCGCTCGTCCGACCTAGAAGTTAACTCGCAAATGCGAGCGGGCGAGTGGAATTTTCAACCTCTGAACAGTTCCTCTTAATTCAATATTGGGTGAAGCAATATTGCAAAGTAACACATCATTGGAATCGTCTCTCCGAGGCGCTTCCAATGACATGTCACATTGCAATATTGTACTTTCATTGAAGATGTTATCCATGTTAATCAATTATGACTTACACAAACATTTTCCGTAAGTTGTTTAGTAAAACGGGCCCCTGCTCTTTGGCTCAAATTGACAATACTTTGCTGATAAATTTAGTAACATCAATGTAACTCTATTTAACAAAGTATTCATTTAAAGGAATCATTTCAAGAACCATCCATCCTACCTTTCCACTAGTTTTAAAGAATTCCACTCAAATGAAATGTATTCTTCCATACTCTATAATTCATTTTGCTTGCTTTCTCTTTTATCTATTTACCAAATCTTGTATGAGTTGATTTGTTGAACCAAATATGATTTAATGCAAGACAATGGAATAAGTTAATTTATCTTACCTCCATGAGCCAAGGTTCAAGCTGAGCAACAAGATAATAGTAAGAAGGCAGGTTCGTTTTGCAGCAGGGGGAAGTATGCTGGGTGCTGTTTGCTTCAAATTCGCATTCTGTTGAGGGAGAAAAAAAAATCTTTAATAGGAATTGACAGTTCTTCACACTGATATTTTATCAGTTTAACAATATGAAACATCAGAAAGAAAAAAACATGCCATGAAATGGACAACCGACTTAATATAGGATAATCCATTTCTACATTGATTTTCACTTCAGCCCAATTCAATTCATTCTTATTGGACATTCATTTCAAACCAACAAGGACCAAAATGATAAACAAAATTTTGTCACAATGATTTCTGCCTTTTATCCTTCAAATTTTACAGGTTTAATATTGATTTCTGCAATAGCAAAAACCAATTCTTATACCCAACATAGGCAGAAAAGGTTCATCAGAAAAAGCACTTATATCCTTGGCAAAGCTAACTCTAAAGCTCTTTCGCCTCATATGAGCTTCTTTGACTAGTCTAAAAGGGTTAGCTATATCAGATGACAATTATCAAGAATGTTATTTTCAAAAACTTTCCTTTATGAAATAGCTTTTTACTGATGTTCAGTGTTCTGCCAAGCTTTTCATTATGAGGGGACAATGACCCATTTGACTTCAAAAAGAGAGGTCATTTGTCAAAAAAGGCGGCCCACTATCAAAATTGTTTGAAATATGAGTATTCCTATCAAACTTATCCAGACTATATTTACATTCAAGACAACTGGTGTTTAGTGTCTGTGTTGTAGCTGTAAAACATCGCCATAATGGCATATTGTTGTTATTTACATTATTCATCAATGCACTTGTGCAAAAATCATTGTTGTCCAAGGTGAAAGCATTGTGTTTATGATGTTTTATACACACATTGCACAGTATCTAATATTCATCCTCGTCGTATTTCAACCACCAAAAATCCCTCAACCACAAGCGTTGAAAAAGCTTTTCCGACCCGGGTTCCGTATCTGTACTTACCGTTGCCAGCTCAAGATAGGTACTAGTGCTAGCATGTGGCTCCGGTGGGGTTTCATTCAAAATGTGCACTAAAAAAACTAAAGATTGTTTGTTTTGTCGCCGAATTCTTTGACACAGATTTTGCAATGTTTCCATCCATGCCAGAAACGGAATTTATGCATGATAATACAAGAGCGACGATTGGTTACCTAACTTGTCAGCATCATATGCAACCAACGAAAAATACTATACCTCCCAAGGTCATATGTCGCCCTGCGAGTTACACGGCAGTGATATTTACACAGCCACAATTAATGTGTTTTCGCAATTTTGTAATCCAGAAACGGATGCACCTGTCGGCCCATTAGAAGGTTTCAGAGCGCGGGATCCACGGATTTTAGGGGTCAATCCTGCATGGCTGCACTCTCGGCAGAACACTGGATGTTACATAAAAAAATATATAAGATTTCTTCTTTTATAGCTCACCACTGTTTCTTTACATGGCCCATGTTAAAACAAGAATACATAAGGGATAGGGTTTTGAAATGAGAAATGATCTTACCACTGTATGTAATTGGCCCAACCTTTGTTTCAGTGCCTCATTCTCTTGCCTGAGTCGTTCATTTTCAGCACCAAACTCTGCCAGCCTTTGTTCCAGGGATGACATGTACTGAACAAAGAAAGGAAAAGGTGATGCTATAGGATTGGTTGGGAGAAACGGTGCTCTATGCTTTTAATTTCCTTGACATACAGCTTATCCTGGATATGGCTCCTAAAGATCATCCTTTACCATTCTTAATTCCATATAAAAGGGGTCAAAAGTCCCACCAAAATTGGCACAAATCAAGGGGTCAAGGAAAAACCCTGAATATTACCATTCTTTTATAGCCACTGTCTGCTTTCCAACAAAAAAAGAAAGTTTAATGGTGAAAAAGAAATATAATATTTCCAAACATATTTATAAAAATAACAAAGGATATTGAACTAGCCGGGATTTTAATAGTTATGAAAAGCTGTATTATTTAACCATAAGGAAACAAACACATATATTCTGTAACATTACTCATACAAATGGAATTCATGAAAGCAGTTGAATCTTATAGCACTTTGTGTTTCTGTGTCACTAAATCGAGGAATATTGTAACATAATGCATTTGTGTATGATTGGATCAGTAAAGTGTGAGATTTGAAACGAAAGCCCCAAGACTGTCAAGCATTGACACACACTTAAGATTTGTATGGTATTTAAGTCCGTATCAACATTTTTTCCTCAATGTAACGGCTTTCCTGGATCCACCAGAACAAAGCTAGTGCTCTGAAGTATCTTGCCAAATGTCACTCCCATGAAACCTGAGGTATTGTGGGGCTCAAACCGAGGACCTCTTAATTCTACAACCGACACCTTAACCACTGGGCCATGCAGGACCCTAACATACACTAAAGAATATCTTGACAGAATTAATAAATGAATGGGCTGTTAAGGTGCTTAGTCAACTTTGGTCATTTAGTATTTTAATTTGTTCAACCAAAATGCCTCTTTAACCCTTACAGTGCTGGGACCTCTGTCATGCTTTTGCAAACAGGATAGATCCAGACAAGCCTCCGGGTAAGGGTGAAATTAAATGGTTAAATTAGGAATGACCTAATAGATCATTTCAAGAGCATGCATATCTGAATAATGGCTGTACTAACATTAGTATTTTCTCATGATTTGATCAATCTAGTTTTGCAAACATGCAATGAAAAGCCCTTCATTGTAGGGATATCAACCTGATTCAAATAATGTGGGCCATGTCACGGGAAAAGGGGCACTCGGACATAGCAAACAGTGTAGCCCCAGACCAGCCGCCACGTCAGTGACATGGTGGCTGGTCTGGGGCTACACTGTTTGCCATCTTAGAGGACATCCAATTATACCTTTAAATAAATACAAATGATAACTTTCATGACTAGATGCTGGAATAATAGCGCTAAGATAGAGCTGAGTCAGCGCTTTTTTTATATGTCCGAGCGCCCCTTTTCGCATGACGTGGCCCAAGTCATCTTGAAGTTTGCAATAAAACTCATTTCAACTAACCTCCTTCTTTCGTTTCCGAGATAAACTTGCAGATTCTCTGTTCTTTATCATTCGTTGTTGACGTTTGACGACTTTGTCCTAAAAAAACAAAGAAGCTTTTAATAAAGGATTTTTTTTTTAAGAATTGCGTTTAATTCATCAATAATCTGCTTTTCTTGTCAGATTCAAAAGGTCTTGATCAAGAGACAAATATCTTTTTTCTGAAAGCCTTCAATATACCATGGCTTTGTGTAACTTGACTCAGATTAAACTTCGCACTCTGTAATCACGATCAAGTCTTCAGATAAGTTTGTCTGTCCCTTAGGAATTTACATCATGTCAACAGTATTTCAATTATATTGTGAAGCAAAGCTAATTATTGATGGAGGAAGACCACTTACAACTAAATAAACCTTTTCTGAAGTGTATAACTAGCAGTTGAAGAGAAGAGGGGATTACAGTAGTTTGAACACAATTTAATATATCCTAAGTTGTGAGTATTAATTGATTTGTCTCACCAAGATGATTCTAATAATTCAATATCTAATATATGCCCACAATCAAAGGTTTGAAATTAAAATAAAACAAATTATGAGAAAGGCAATTCCCTTCTCATCCAAGGAAAAAATATATATCTAATTTGCGAAGGGGCCATGTAGTTTTCTAAAGCCTACATCTGTTCTAAATATCCAATTATATATACTTTCATAATTTCCTGTTAACTATATGGTACAAAACTTAGGGCACTGTAGTAATTTGCCAAAGGCAACTCCCACGAAATCAGTGATGTCAGTTGGAAGTCCACCATCTTAACCACTGAGCCATTCAGGTCACTATAATGATTTCTGCAATAAGATAACAAACCCCAGCTACTCACATCTTTATCATTGAGTAAATAAGCTGGAGCTAGAGGGGGCGGACTAGGACTTGATGAGATGGGGTGTGACAACGATGCTGTGGGCGCAGTAGACGGTAATGTGACTTGTGGTTTCAGTACACTCTCCTGCTTTGGAGGCTGAAACCGTAGCACTCCCTGATCTGTGAGCCTCTGGAATTCTTCAGGGGTTAGCACTAGTGCCTGCTGTTGTTGTTGTTGTTGTGATGCTGTAAAATAACAGAAATATCATTTTTAATACATAAACTTTTTTTCAATCTTATCTTAAAACCCTTTACCAAATGCTACATTTTTTTTTGACTCCCAAATTAAAAGGGTTTGCAGACGACATTTCGAAATGTGATGAAACTGAAAAATAATGGCCTAGAAGTGCAGAGAACATTGTGGGAAAAGGAGAAAATGCTTGTTACTTGCACTTTCTCCTTTTCCCACAATGTTTTCTAAAGTTGTCTGCAAAAAAGCTGTTAAATGTCGTTAATGTTTGGTGATTGGTTAATCAAAATCTTTTTGTCACTGTAGAACTATATTACAACTTCTTTTAAAATTTACATGCAGAGGGAACAATTAATATTTAGCCTCCTCATCCGAAAAAGGGTTCTTAATACTTTTTTAAAAAGAAACTTTCTCTTATGTTGCTGCTTCTTAAACAGTAAATTCATTTTACTGCAGCCGTTCAATTCACAAAGATGGTTTGAAATTCAACCAATTTTGAATTGGTAAATATCAAGACAGAAGGAATAATGTTTGTTTTCTTTTACAAATGGCTTGAGATCAATTTAATTCTGCTAAAAACACAAACCTGGTGATAGGGGCTTTTGTGGGCTGAGAGGTTCCACTTTGGGTTGAATCTTGACTTTGGAATTTAGGATAGAGTTGATTTTAACACCTGGTATGATGGATGAAGTACTGAAAGGTAAAACAATGAATAAATAGTCAAAGCAGTCAAAAGGGACGAAGTGACTCAATATATATACTTTTTTATGGTTCCTAAACTTTACTGTCCATTACAGCTGGTCAATTAATTATGTGGGGTTTTACATTGTGTCAACATTATTTCAGTTATGTTGGAAAGCCTGACTCTTATTGATGGAGGAAGACCCCCATACTCAACTGCCCTTTTCTGGTTATCTGTTGATATCATCAGCATAACCCAAGTCAGTCAGGAAACTACCTCTCATGAAAATCCATATCCTTCACTGGAATTTGAACCCATGCAATCATGTTATTCCAAGTTCTGTACTCTAACCACTTTACCATGAAGGCCCCTAAACAGTTGGTCAAGAAGGTAAGAACCATCAACATTCAATACACAAGGACATAAACTGTTGTGTGACAAACAAAACCCCCACTTTTTCTGGTGTCTTATTCAGCATGCTCTGTTTACCCTTTTCACCAGGATTTCAAGAATGGCGGAAACAACTTAAACAGAATTAAATGGAATAAAATCAAGTAAAAAAATCTCCGATGATAATTACCCATTTAGTAATAATGAATGTGCTGGTTCTTGTTTAATGACTGTGACATGGGGTGAAGCAGGGGAGAGCACTTTCTGTGACTGAGGGGAAGTAGGGGAGACCACTCTCTGTGACTGTGGTGATGTAGGGGAGACTACTCTTTGAAACTGAGATGAGAGGACTGGTTCTTCAGTCTTTAATTCTGTGTCTTGTAGCACTACTTCGATGTGAGTATCAACGCCATTCTGAAGATAAAAGATAAAGGAAATTAAAAATGAGGGTTTTTTATGGAAAGCAACTCTCGATATTGGTAGCAGCCATGAAGAAGAAAAGATTGCATCTAAGCTTTGAAAGGAAATTGTCACATGAATCTCATAATACTCACAAGGTGATCAAAACTTGAAATGGTGAACAGTATTTTGATGGACAGATCTCTTGACCTCAATTTAATAGACTAGTCAGGGATCGACACTAGCTTCGTTACCACGGTGGTCTACAGGACCAGTAACTTGTACGACCTATGGGTCCTACACAACTTCACCTGTACCTTAAGATGTCATGTTGTCAATTCTTTAATATCATAGGATTATGAATTTCCTCATGGGAGATAAAGCAAATAAGTAACAATACCCTTCCTTCTAAAATCTGTTGACAAACTTCAATGGAAAAGTTAGATTTCGTATGATTATTCCTCAATTTCTCGTGGTCACAAGGACCACACAGGCTATGAAGTTACTGGTCCTACAGGCAAAACAGGTGGACTTGAATGAATATCTAACCCTGCTAGTGCAATAATGAGCTAAGTCCTTCATGTTTGTGAAGGACTTAGCTTATAATTGCACTAAGATATCTATGTATTCATTGGTTCCTGAGAGAATCATATCACAATGGGTTTAGTCTTTAAACACATAAAATGAGGAAGCCCCTTTTGAATAGGAGAAAACAATATGTTCCTTTTTCCTATTTCTTTGTTTTCAGTTTTACAAAGACCTTTTGTATACGGTAAATGATTTGTAAAATAACAATGTCATGGTCACCATAAACCTTTCAATTATATGAACAAGATAAAAAAAGGGCATAGAATTATCAAAATTCATCGACCATATAAAAAAGGGAACTATGTCGCAACATGTACCCATTTTAACACACTTTCTTTGCAAGAGCCAGATAAATAAACTTTTACAAGCTAAGCTTTGACAGCTCATTCAATAGCATGTCCAGCTTTTAAGACTGCGGTCCTGATTCCCGATTTTCTTCCAATTTTCTTTTCAACATTTAATACAGTCATCACGCCATGATTTCCATCACTTCTCACAACTGATCAATTATGTTCACATCAGAAAGCGTTCAGTCAGCAGCTTCAAAAGAAGATTGTGCAGTTCTCATCAGGAAAACACAGGAAGATGAATAGGAATAACTGGCTTGAAATAATGTTACAATTGTCCTGAAGTCCCATTTAAGTTAACTTACGTGAAAGAAAACCCCATCCCCACTGTCAGAGCTGAGTGATGGACTTGGTGAGAGTGGCTCCACTTTTACAACTGGGTCTGGTGACATGCCCCCTATCAACCCTGTAAAAAGTCATTTTCATAATATCATTCCAGAACAGCTTTGTAAGTGAGTGGTTTAAATCTGAAAGATCCATTGTAATAGCTATCATTTTCGACAAGTCATGACACACATTTCAATGTATGAGATGATAAAGACTTAGACATGGATGTCTTCATAAACTTTAAAGGCTTTAAAAAAAAAATGAAATGTTTCCTCTTATGTTTATGAAATGTAAAAAAAGGAACGGAATTTGTATTCATGTCATCCTTTTAAAGAAAAAAAAAAAGACCAATACACAATGACTATATTTAATGCAATTAAAAGTACAAAGTATAATAACAGTAACAATTCATTAAGGCATTGGCTTGTATTCATTGATGAGAGAAGAAGATGTATTGTCTCCAAAATCTTACGTTAAGGTTTTTACAGCTTTTACAGTAGGTAAAACTTAGGTAAAATGTATAAAGTAATGGACTAAGTCAAAAATAAAATCTTTTCAAATTAGACATGCATATAGACATTACATTCTAAATTTTAAGGACAGACATGAATCACTTACCACTAACACCACTGTCAGAGCTATCACTCCAATCATTTAGAAGATCATCATGTGTCATGGTGGAAAAGGGTTGCTCATCTTCCAATTCACCTGGCAATTGCTGTGGGAAAAAAATCATTAACAGAATAATAACTGTGTGAGATTTCACAGGGATTCCTAGTAAGGCTCTTTGGGGATAATGGCTATGGATAAATGGTCCATGTATTTAAATATAGCCATTATTCCCAAACTTTGAATCCCTGTGGGAGATATGAAGTTAAAACTTTCTTAAAAGAAATGTAGTATGTCCACAAGTAACAAAAGGCAATTTAGAATACAAGTTATCGAATATGGAAAATCACTTCTTGATTATCTTATTTGTAAACTGACGTTGCATTCACAATTGATTGGTCAGAATTCTGATAATAATAAAAAAAGGAATACCTGTAAATCACTGGGTAAAGCTGACATCATGTCTAGGTCAGGTAAAGAGGGATCCAGACCCATCAAGTCGGACAAATCCGAACTGGCAACTAAAATAAAAACAAAAATCGTTCAATATCTGTTAAAAAAGTTGTCGCCTGAAGTATTCAAGCAAAAAAAATAGTATCAATGATGATGGTTTGTCCATGTTTGGGTTCTCCACAGGTTATAAGAGGTTGATGGACTAAGTAACTCCATCATAACTCACTTGATTACAGGTCAGTTCGGTAAATGACTATTTCGGTAAAAATGTGAACTATAGCAAATGGTCTGGTTGGTTCGGTAAATATCCATACTAGAGAGAACAACACTTTAATTGGGTGTAAAAACAGTTAAATCCCATATCAATTTAGTGTAAATTAATTAACACTTACTATTATTTACATACATGTAAAATAGTTTATTTCTATTTTGATACACACTGTAATTTAAATACAATCAATGATTTGACCAGAGACATGGATGTTACTGTCCCTGGATGTTATCTATGTCTCGGATTTGATTAAAGCAAAATCTGTGCAGTTCGTTTTATAATGCAAACACTCAAATTAATCAATTATAGTAGGAATTTCTAACCCTAAGTACTGAAACAAATACGTTTCATAGACTACGTACAATTACTTTTTCTCTAGTAAAGGTTTTTAGACCTTTTTTTCTATTTTACCGAACTAGTCATTTACCGAAACGACCGTCACCCACTCACTTTACTGCATCTGCTGCAGAAGTTTTATGAAACCAAAGTGCCAAAAGGATGAAATCTCCTCATGCTAGTGTTTATTTTGGACAATTGGGCTAAAACATAGTCAGTAAAGACTATGGTCATCTCTGGTTTTGAATGTTTTGTTCATTTCTTATTGATTTTCTATAATGATAATATGTCATTTGAGATTGTTCATGAAGAAATGATCGGTTGAAAAATAATGATGAAATTCTTGATCAAAACCAAAATAGGACATGTGTGTCTTTGGATTTTGGAAAGTCTGTATAATGTTTAGGAAAATTCCAATTATAATTCAAGATAAAGCCCTAGCACATGCGACTATTTATTGATTGTGTCGCCTACATTCAATGTAGGGTGGGTGGGGACGAGGATGCGGCGAAAAATGCATTCTTAGTTGTAAAACGCGACTAACCCCAGTCCTCGTTTGACAGCATGTTGTTAGCGAAGAACTTTCTGTCCACCTCTGAAACAAAGTCCATATCCATACTTGCCAATATGGGTTAATGTCAAAATTAAAATAAAATCAACACATCAAAATCAATATTTCATTTTTCAGCGTGTAAAATAACATATCCCATCATCCTCCTCTCTACAACCGGAAGAGGTTGGACCAGGCGGTGCGTGTAAAATACTTTCTATGATAAAACAACACTTACTCTACTTTTTTATAATAAAAATAAAATAAATCAATCGTCGTTATTCGATGATTGGTTACGATTTTTTAACTTGATTTAACTATTTGCTGAAAACTTTACATCATTAATTAGAAACTGTTTCAGTAATAGAACGAAATAATCACACCAGGCTTATTTTGTTCTATCGCTTTGCCTTCAACCCTTAAGTCGACACCAGCGAGTTTTCAAGGAAAAGATATGACAAATGCAACTTGCTTGACATGATACTACGCTGTTTTGCAAAATGATTTCCAAACAATCTGGAAAATACAATATTGCGATACTTTCATTAAATTTGGACTGGTAGATTCTTAGATCAGCGCCGTGTCAACAAGTTTTCAGCTTTAGTTCGCCTTTCCCGAGTGTCAACGATAGGTATTCTTGGCCAGGGTTCTGTGCATAGTGCCTTGTAAAAGGCCAGTTCCACGAGACCAGAGAACGAGAAGGGCTCAAGCCAAGGATCAAGGAGATACAAGTACTATAAGCAATAAATGGACCTAGCCAGGGGTCCCGGCCCGTGTGTAATACCCCGCATCTAGTGGAAGATATACTCATGGGCCCGGGTTCCGTTTTACTAAACATTTTATACCAAAAATGTGCGTAAGTTCAAAAGAACATTCCCTTTTATTTCAATATAGGGCTCAACAATATTGCAAAGTAACCAATTATCGAAATCATCTCTCCGAGACGTTTGCACTGGCATGTCACATTCCCATTTTGTACATTAAATTAATATAATATCCATGTGCATGTATATCAGTTCTGACCTACGCAACAAAAAGAAGGTGATGGTTCGACTCAGCTTAATTGGAACTTGCCCTTCTGGAAGTTAACTTATTGGTGTTCCTCAATCCACGATGAGCCGGGCATATGACTGAAAAATTATTGAAGCGGAATTTAAAAAAAAGGTGAAAATAACCAACCAAAATGTATTGACAACTACATGTATGTATGCTTACGTTCATGAGGTATTTGATTACGATGGAATTTTTTTTTTATTAAAAATAGGAAAATTGAACAGTATGTTGATGTAACGCATAGATACATACGACAAAGTGCAAGATTAGGCCTATATGTACTACAGCTGTTCATAGAACTGCAACCACGTCACTTTAAACTGTTTCCACAGGCAATAGGTAACAAGATCAAGAACAAGACGGCACCCAAAGATTGAACACACTGCCTCATACATTCGTACAGGGAGCTAGCTGCCTTCAACCTATTTATGACGGGAAAATCATATTGAATAGGTGTTGAAACCAAAAGTGAATTAGAATGGAATCCTTCGACCGGTCTATGTATAGAATAACAGCAGACAGCAAAGTATGGTACATTCATATCGGCGGATAAGAATAGATACAAGTAACAGTATATTCTAAATGACGAAAATCTCGTCACGAGCAAATTATCCTTTGATCTTATTGAAGGTTTTGCATCACATATGTGACGACATTTGGAAGTTAGAAGTATTTCTTTAAAACTGTAAAACAGTTGTACTTATGTATGATACGCATTGGAAAATAGCCATTGGGATCAAAATTACTTCGTATTGAAGTTTTTCCAGCCTGCACATAGTGAATATGTAGACAGTGTTGAGTTCTACCGCGTATAGCTGCACACCCTTCGGTACAATGACGCTTCCTGAATTGAATGTGTGTCATGAATAGGTACTTTTAATTGTATATCATACAACAATACAAAAACGGTATTACGTCAGATTCGTATTGTTTCGTTTTATTTTAACTTTCATTTTTTCTCATCGGTGAAGCACTTCATTTCTCCTTCAACAGCCAGTCTCCTTGTGTTATTTGGTCTGCCTCGTTCCCATTTTCAGTCTGGTGTCCAGTGAATAGCTGTTTTTGGTGATTGATCTGTTTGCTTTTCTTCTACGTGACCTAACGTTTTCACGCGTTATCTATGGAGTAGTGTAGCTATATTTCCTTTGTTTCACCAATGCAAGAGTTGTCTTAATTATTTATGTGGGTTTTTACTTTGTGTCAACATTTCAGTTATATTGCAACCCCGTCTCCAAAGATGGAGGGAGACACCAAACTCAACCGCCCATAAGTGCCTATCAAGGCAAGGACACCCATATGCATTCCGTAAGTAAATCGGGAGACTAACTCTCATGAGAATCCAAACACCGTCATCGTGATTTCAACCAATGCGAAGAGAGGCCATGCGATCTTAAATTTTGTACTTTAAACACTAGGGCACAGAGGCCCCCTTGTTATTCCCTCAAGGTGAAAATCCCCATAATTAAGCGGCCTTTGAGGTCGGAGTGCAGAATTTGAAAGCACCTGGCCCCTCTCCGCGTGGGTTCAAGTCCAAGGGATGGCATTGGAGGTTTCATAAGAGCTACCCGGTTGGCTTAACGAATGCCGATGGTACTACCAGACCTTATGGGTTGTCAAGTTAAGGGGTCCTCCTTTAACATCTGATCCGCTCATTGCCTTGTGGGAATCGGCAGAAGTTTTATATAAAAACGTCTAAGAATTGGGTATTTGTATGAATACATAAATTAAGCCCCCCCCCCCATATGTCAAGTATCCAATGTTTGTATGAGTTTTTGTTACACAATTTTATAAAAAAACCAGTGAAATCACATGGGCCCCTCTCCGCATGGGTTCAAATCCTGAGAGGGATATGGATTTTCATGAGAGGCAGTCTCCCGACTGACTTACGGAATGCCGATGGTTCTACTCACCTTGACCAGCCCTTGTGGGCAGTTGAGTACGGGGTCTTCCTCCATCATTAAGAGTCGGGCATCGCTACATAACTGAAATAATGTTGATGTGATGTAATCCCATATAAAAAAAAATAAAAATAAAACCCAGGTATGATGACAATCATCTCAGATGATGGTTATTGTTAGCCTTGAGAGATAGGAAAAGACCGGAAACCGTTTTCACCTAGAATGTTGGCATGCCAAGCGATACACATAACTTTTAAGCAATCCCGTAAGACTTTTCCACCATGTTTATACATTTTTCTTCAAGGGTTAGTAATGGGTCTTTTATCACCTACAGACTGGCCCATTTATATTGGGTTTTACATCATGTCAACATTTTTTCAGTTATGTCGTGATGCCCAACTTCGTGAAGGAAGACACCGTACTCATCTTCCCATAAGAGCTGGTCAAGCCTGGTAGAACTATCAGCACTCCAAAAACCGCTCATGAAAATCCATATCCCTCATCAGGATTTGAACGGAGGGACCATGTTATTTCCAAGTTCTCCCAAGCAAGAGTGCTTGTGAAGCAATGTATCTGTACTCTTACCACTCGGCCCGTCAATTAAGTTGGCTGAGGGGTTTCAACAGTATTTCTCATACCTTCCAGACCAGCACTTACACCTATACACATGGCATTTTCTCAACATAACTGCACAATATTCTTTCCCACATGTACATAATTGACCGGTGATTAGAAAAATAAATCAGGTTGCTTTGAAATAACAATTAAAACTCTGGATTGAATACGGAAAAGGTTATATTTCAAACTCCAGGAGACCAATATTGAAGTCAGACACGCTAGCGCCTAGGCTTAATTGGGTCGACTCATCTGCTAAAGCTAATTATTTTTGACCATATAACTTACAACTCTGGTTTCATAAAGCATCCAAACACAGTTTATAATTACTCATTTATGTGTTTTTTTTTTTACATCTAGTTTATTCGCACA
Source organism: Cerastoderma edule (assembly GCA_947846245.1). Classification (NCBI taxonomy): domain Eukaryota; kingdom Metazoa; phylum Mollusca; class Bivalvia; order Cardiida; family Cardiidae; genus Cerastoderma; species Cerastoderma edule. Next base: position 10,209,836 of record OX401418.1, on the reverse strand, counting down.
GACCACAATAACATTCATATCTCGGCAACAATTTCATTGGTTGATCTCTATCTGTATGAAAAATGGCCGAAATCCAAGACAGCTTCACAAAACTGGTTAATATGTTTGTGATAAAAAAGTGGCATTTATCTCCACTGGCTTTGTCACAAACATTTTGACCAGCAGAGCAAGCTGTTTATTGCATGCCAAAAAGAATAAAGATAGACATTTAGTCAGTTGTATAAGATTCTAAAGTCTGCCAACAAATTATGAAAATAAGCCATGTTTCATGAAAGAATTTAATTCCCCAAGTTGTTATAACCAATGGGTAACACCATTGTAGAACTTTGATGAAACAAACAAAATTGACATTAGTTGAGCCTCAATAATCAGTTTCAGTGACTATCACCTCTTGAACAAGGCCATTAACATTCTGATCAAGTTCAGAAAAAACCCAAGCCAGATGAGGTATGTGTTTACAACGATACCATGAAGCACTAAGTACATTCCAAGCTTAACTTTTTTCCCCTCGTTTATACATATTCTGACAATGGTCATGCAGTAGACGATTCAAGGAGCGATATAGAAATGGCTTGTTTTTTTAGCCATTGTTAATAGATAAAGCTTATTCCAAGTTGTTCATTGTAAAAGTAGTCATATTTGAAGGTTGGGACCACTTTCTTTTAACAGCATTAAATAAGTGATGGCTTCTATGAGAAGAGGTCCATGTGTAAGGCATATTAAGCACAAGCAGTATTTCAAAACCTATAGGATGAATCCTGTTCAGTTGGAAAAGTCTCCTCAGTCAGTCAATTCTCAGGACCCACAATGTAGGGTTTAGAGAAAAAATAAACAATTCAACTTGTAAAATACGCCCAACATCTGGACCCCCGAATGTTTGTATGTATTTATTTTTGGTGTTGAGGTTGATTTTAGTCTTCTTCGTCTTCCCCTTCATCTTCACCACCTTCCTCTTCATCCTCTCCTTCCTGCAAAAATAAAATATTTGAGTAAGAAATGTCTATATTGTGGTTAACACAGCGCCAACCTTTCTTTCAGTTATGTTAAAGGTTTAATTGATTCTTCAGGAATAGGCTAGGGCTTTGAAATCAGGTGTCTTGCCAAAAGTCACTCCCATAAAACTAGATACTTCAATGGGGTTCAAACCTGGGACTTAAAGAGTTCTAAAACTGCTTCTGTAACCAATGGTACAAAGGACCCATATTTGAGAAGACAATCGTCTGTGAAAGTTATAGTCCTCACTCCATAAAATCTGTTTTTGACATACCTGATAAGGACACTATTACACGACATTGACAAAGGAATAAATTGCTCCTCATTTGGAAATAAGCTTTCAAGTAGAATGGTTTCTATTCAATAAAATAAAGAAAAGTGTGTGCCTTTTTCATATCTGTTGGCTTGTGTTAGATATCAATCAATATGATCTAGATGAGATAGAAAAAAAATAGAATGAACATTATCACAATCTGCTTCAATTGCCTAAAAAATGTGTACTGATAGGCAACTTGTACTTTTCCTTATTCTCACAAGCTTTTTCTGTTAAATCCTCATACATATAGGAAGCTTTTTTAAGTCAACTTCAAATGGCAAGGTAAAAAGTTTCAGGAGTTTTTCCGTCTATTTTAACTTAATATAATATACCACTGGTATTTAAAATAACAAAAAAAAAAAAAAAAAAAAAATTAAGAATAGAACAAGCCTTTCATAGCCCTCTTAATCAATGGGAAAAAAAATAATACTAAGTTAAAATATACATACATCATCTTCCCCCTCGAAATCTTCGCCTTCCTCATCTTCGTCTAATTCATCAAGGTCTTCCTCTCCACCATGAACTCCACCCTCTTCATCGATCTCTGAGGCCTACGATAATAAAAATAGAAGTCATTCTCCTCATGCTGGTATTTTGAAAGCCATTCCATAGCAGGGTTGTCATTAATTTTTGGAGTAAGAGCCCTTCCGATTTGAAGAGGCCAATGAAGCAAACACCCAACAAAAATTTAGGTGTTGCTATCATATTTTTTTGTAATTTGAGCAGACCAAAGTCATTTAACAGGGCATTTGACCAACTGCCGGCTACTAATGACAACCTGCATAATGATAACAAATTTCAGGCACACCTTTTTCTTGGATATTTATTAATAACAAGCAATGAACATTTTCTCCATTGACTCTCAGTTCAAAATGTCTGTGCAGGAGAGTTTAGAAAAATTCATACAAGACTAAATTGCTATTTTTAATGAGCAATTAAACCTTTTGTCACAATGGTTTCCATCCAACATCAACAAGAGAAAAGTAAATTGGCAGCTTGCCTGTGATTTAATCTGTTTGCTACTCTTGATATCTTTCCTCAACAAAATGAAGCAGATATTAAGGTTTTGGAAAGCAGAGGGTACAAAAATCTAATTTTAGAAAATTACCAGCCATTCTAAGGGTTAATGGCTTCTGTATTCTGACCTTTATGAAGGAGTCTTGTGATGTAGGTTAAGTATTTTAACTGGATGAAAAGATCTACACAAGATCTACAGATGAACATTCCTAACTCACCAGGTAGTACTGTAGGGGATTTGGCCAGATATCGTCTTTGATGACTTCTCCCAGCTCGTCAGCACCAGCATCTCCGTGATCCGAGAACCAACAGAAGAAAGATTCTTGCTCCTCCGCACTCCTCTTTCTACCTCCCTTAGCAGGAGAGTTTGATTTTTTCGTGAGATCCTGAAAACATGTTGGCAATTAGTTAAGTTTGCGAAGGGAAGTCTGTTTATGTTATATCACAAAGTTAACTGCATCTTAGAGCTTTGCACACTTAAATTATCATTGTTGGCAGCCTATTCAATAACATCACTTTTTGATGGTCCCTATTTTTTAGGAGGTATTGAAAACCATTACAAAACTGAAATATCGCCAAAAGATGATGTTAGTATCTGTAATTTAGAGTATTTTCCGTCTTCAGTGTTTGAATGGTTTTCCTTTTAAATTTGTGTGGTTATCGTCTATTTGATTGGCTAATCCACTAGACAAGTTACTATTACAGCCAATTTCCTAATAGTCCCTGATGACCTTAACCATTCAATCATATTAAAACAAGCACACAGCTCAAAAATTCTGACAGGCATCCCCCCTCCTATTTTTCAATGACTGTTTAGGGGCATTCATATTGCTTCAACAGTATGTCAAGCATGTTTCTAAGCCTGGCATGTTATGAAGACCATGTAGAACCGTGGCATTCCTGAAGTCAACAGGGACACTACCTCTCATGAAAATCAATTAAATGTCACACTTGATTAAATCAATTATCCATTTGATTAAAGTGGTCTTGTGATAAACCAAAGGCCAAACAAACTAAATCAAATGTCTGTTAGCCTTTTGATGGGTGTGAAGTTGGTCTTTACATAAACCAAAGGCCAAACTTACTTTGTTTGCTAGCCATTTGATTGGTGTGAAGTTGGTCTTTACATAAATCAAAGGCCAAACACTTTGTCAGCTAGCCATTTGATGGGTGTGAAGTTGGTCTTTACATAAACCAAAGGCCAAACATACTTTGTCAGCTAGCCATTTGATGGGTGTGAAGTTGGTCTTTACATAAACCAAAGGCCAAACTTACTTTGTTTGCTAGCCATTTGATGGGTGTGAAGTTGGTCTTTACATAAACCAAAGGCCAAACTAACTTTGTTTGCTAGCCATTTGATGGGTTTGAAGTTGGTCTTTAAATAAACCAAAGGCCAAACTTACTTTGTTTGCTAGTCATTTGATGGGTGTGAAGTTGGTCTTTACATAGACCAAAGGCCAAACTTAATTTGTTTGCTAGTCATTTGATGGGTGTGAAGTTGGTCTTGTGATAAACCAAATGTTTTAACTTACTTTGTCTGCTAGCCATTTGATGGGTGTGAAGTTGGTCTTTACATAGACCAAAGGCCAAACTTAATTTGTTTGCTAGTCATTTGATGGGTGTGAAGTTGGTCTTTACATAGACCAAAGGCCAAACTTAATTTGTTTGCTAGTCATTTGATCGGTGTGAAGTTGGTCTTGTGATAAACCAAATGTTTTAACTTACTTTGTCTGCTAGCCATTTGATTGGTGTGAAGTTGGTCTTTACATAAATCAAAGGCCAAACACTTTGTCAGCTAGCCATTTGATGGGTGTGAAGTTGGTCTTTACATAAACCAAAGGCCAAACATACTTTGTCAGCTAGCCATTTGATGGGTGTGAAGTTGGTCTTTACATAAACCAAAGGCCAAACTTACTTTGTTTGCTAGCCATTTGATGGGTGTGAAGTTGGTCTTTACATAAACCAAAGGCCAAACTAACTTTGTTTGCTAGCCATTTGATGGGTTTGAAGTTGGTCTTTAAATAAACCAAAGGCCAAACTTACTTTGTTTGCTAGCCATTTGATGGGTGTGAAGTTGGTCTTTACATAGACCAAAGGCCAAACTTAATTTGTTTGCTAGTCATTTGATGGGTGTGAAGTTGGTCTTTACATAGACCAAAGGCCAAACTTAATTTGTTTGCTAGTCATTTGATGGGTGTGAAGTTGGTCTTGTGATAAACCAAATGTTTTAACTTACTTTGTCTGCTAGCCATTTGATGGGTGTGAAGTTGGTCTTTACATAGACCAAAGGCCAAACTTAATTTGTTTGCTAGTCATTTGATGGGTGTGAAGTTGGTCTTTACATAGACCAAAGGCCAAACTTAATTTGTTTGCTAGTCATTTGATCGGTGTGAAGTTGGTCTTGTGATAAACCAAATGTTTTAACTTACTTTGTCTGCTAGCCATTTGATGGGTGTTGACTTGGACGACGGTTCCCCTGTATCGTTCAAGTGGAACTCTTTTGAAATAACTGTGTTAGAAAAATACTGGTTCTTGTCAAAATACTGCAAAGAGAACAAAATATTGTATTAGAAAACAAATTTCAAAATAATTTCTGTTAATCCCAAATGACAATGATGTTTTCATTTTTGTAATATGTGAATGATAGTGGCCTTATTACAATGATGTTTTCATTTTTGTAATACGTGAATGATAGTGGCCTTTCTTTTCAGATATGATAGATAGAGATAATTCAGGGTTCTCTCTGGCTAAAATTTTCTTTGCGCCAATACTTGCGCCAAATTGAAAAAGTTGGAGCCAGATTTAAAAAATTGGAGCCAAATTCAATAAGTTGGAGCCAAAATAGTCTTCTGTAGAAGGGGAAATCCTTCATCAGGGTCACCTACGGTTCTAAAGAGGTTCTCAAGTGTTCGTTTGTTCTATCTATTTCTACGTGCTGTTTTCATTAGGTTCTATGGATTAAATCCTCTCTCACACTCAACATTTGAAACAGGAAAAAGCAGAAACATGACTTTCACCTTGGCGTCATAATTATTATAACCAACTATTTCCTGTCCTCCAGACCTCCTTGTCAGATGTTTATTCTTCTTTGAGTGGGAGGCATATTCAACGACTGAGAAGATCGATTTAAAGTCACTCTTGTGTTGGATCAGAATTAAGTGTCACTTCAAATCGCAGATTTTATATACCAAAACTTCGGTGCATAAAAGAGTTTCATTTATTTGTCAATCAACACAACTGACTTCGTCGATGTTTGATGTCAACTTCTTTAAAAGGAGCGCGAGGGCAAACATTTTGATTGAAAATCAATTAAAGTAATCAAAGTCATAATTTCCATATAATTGAAGTTGTAAAGGCTGGCGAATGACTAAATGGTGTACACAAGAAAGTGTCACCTTCAACAAACTTGACAATCAACAGATAATGAACTGAACAAGTGTGAAAATAGGATTATCTCGTATCGGAAATCGCATTTGATAAACAAGCTGGTTCCCGAGTTCTAATTCAAAGTACTGTGATTACGGGAACCATCGATGCATGGTTCTCAGCTTTACAGTAAAACAAATCAATATTGACTTGAGATCGGCAACTATGCGGTAAACAAACATCGAATTCTCACGGAAAATAGTCGGCGCCAGGCACTTTCGCCAAATTTGTTTTTCTTGCGCCAATTTCTTAATTTTGTCGCCAATGGCGCCATTTGCGAAGGCCAGCGTGAACCCTGGATAATTCCTTTGTCATGAGAAAATTCCAGGTAGACATTTTGCTCCTATATCACAGATTTTGGCATGACAATAAAAAGAATATAACTTGCTTAGAATATCTCTTTACAAAAATAACTTATTACTTGTATTCTAAAGCGATAGTCTTGCCATCTTATTTCATCTCCTATTAAAGTGTTTTATGTCATTATTTGTGACAAAACTGGTTCTCAGATAAAGGCAGTTACATTGGTCAATTCAAGTTAAAGTCAACAAGGAGACAAACTCTCATGATGATTGGTCGTTTAAAATCAATAATTGAAGAAAAATGTTCAAGAAAGGAAAAGGTTTCAACTGACTTGATCTTGATAACAGCCCTTTACCAAACTCCAAATTTTTGCCTGTCCCAAATTGAAAATTAATCTTCTGATAGGACAGAAAACATTGTGGGAAAAGGAGAAATTGCTCATTACAAGCAATTTCTCCTTTTCCCACCATGATTTCAAGAATTGTCTGCAACAAACTGGTCAAATGTTGTTATTGTTTGGAAAAAGGATAATAGAAATAGTAACCAAAATATACTTACAAAGTTAATTTTGTAACCCGACTTTATGTCCTCAAACTCTTGTACCTCCACCTTTGTAAGGAACTGTAACGCTTCTTCATCTTCCTCGTTAAGTAACGCCGACACTTGTGGGTGATTAACAAACTTATTCATGGTTAAGATAAAATATACCAAAAAAAGACAATAGGATCCCATGTTATGATTAAAATGAGATTTATTATGGTTTTCAACGAGTAGTTCTGTCAATATTGAATAAAATTTAAATGATCCCAATCTCTTTTCATGTTAAATCGCAATTCTTCAGCGATTTCCTTGCTCAGTAAACCAAAACACAGCAGAATCCAAGAAAAATGCCCCATCTGCTTTGGAAAGTTGTACCATTAGCTGAAAATATCAACTAAATTTTGGGAGTAAGTAATATCAGTATCTTAAAGGCAAGCATATCTTAAATTTATCTTAGATATTGACTTTTAACCAATTATCCACTGATGTATACAAATTGAGGTTACTATCAAAATCCTTCACAAACATGAAGCACTTGCTTAACTGTTGCCCCAAAGTTGTGACATATGTTCAGCAACGACCCCAATAGCTTATAGAGAAATGGTATATTTCATAAACCAGAAAAGGATACGGCAGTAACCCAAAAATTGGGGATCTTTGCTATCAACTCAGATCTCTTCTGGAAAAATGGCTGGCGTAGTTTGTTGTATTTTTGTTCCACTTTAAGAATTTCTTCACTAGCCTGCTCATTCAGTCGGTCAATTTCATTTTGGACTTCGTCTATCTGTTCAATTGCTTCTTGTTGCTCCTTGTCTATAAGAAATAATTTACAATGGTAAGAGAAATAGAAACAGATTTGAAATGAAAAGTTAAACATTGAAATTCCAAAGGATCAAAATAGTGGCGGATTTTAACAAATTCTGGTTTTCATATTCAAAGCACAAATGGTCATTTTTGATTAGACAAGATATGAAAATAAACTTAAAAACCACCAAATAATGGTGACAATTGCCATTACTGATAAATGCATTCCAGTGCGCATTAATTGGGAGCCGGAAATCGTCACCGAGTGTCAAGCAAACTGTCTTACAAAAAAATGCGGAAAACAAACATGTTATGTGTTTAGAATGATTGAAAAAGATCAATTTAAAACTGTGCGTAATGTCGTTTGATATTTTACTGTAAATATGGATGTTCAGATTTAAGACACAAATTTCGTCGCAATTTGAAAGGTTAAAAGTTTGATTTGAAGGGAGATAATGCCCAATGCAATTTTATTTCAATATTTACCCATGGTGTCAATTTAGTAAAACCAACCCAAACTTATGACACTGATTTGGGAAGAAGTCAAAGAGAGATGCATATTTTTTTTTTACCTTTAGTTTTAAGAGACAATGATATTAACACTACATTAATTCTTTTATCATAGTTCTTGGGCTCGAATATCTAAAAGGAGCTTGTTAAAGTCACAACTATTCTATATCCTGGACAATGCAGACTTCACGAAAACCGACGGTCCGATGATCCTCACTGCAAATTTTGTCCAAGGACCGACGAAAGATATTAGCTTGTCAGACCGCGTGACTGGCGAAAAAAGCTCCGACAAATAAAAAGACTGTGCAATAATCAGCTTTTCATTTATCCCTTTTCATTATTGAGGTCCATTGTCATTACTTTGGTACCTATCTTTTTCAATGAATATAAAAACTCGCTACGATGTCAATTCGATTATTTGTTTATTCTCTTCATTGTGAAACGTTGATTTGTTTTCCCGCTTAACATTGGACCAATATGTCTATAATGAGCCAATCAAATACCTAGATAGAAACGGGTACTTGGTTTTGATGAAATTGACGTCATTAATGATTGATTGTTATGAACCGAGGGCCATTCGAGATTGCGCGATATATTTATAGAAATAACTATTTCGGGTTTTTCCCACAGATGTTCATCTGTTTACACTGATACTGCCGCTCACACGACGGAATTGGCCCTACCCGACCAAAAGGTGATTTCGTTTCCATTCTTTTGACAGTCTTACCAGATTAATGAATGAATGAATTGTCGCTTCTGATTGGCTAACGGATTGCCACTCGCCTATTATGAAAAGATGGCGTTTGAATTGTGCATTTACCCTTTTTTACCCTTATCATTTTTTACATCCCTTTTCCATCCCTTATTCAGGGTAGCCTTTACCTTTTACAATTTTCATACAATACTCCATTTTTATAAATTAATTGCACTTAAATGGATTTTGTTCATTTCATTTCATTTTTCTATTAATTTATTGTTGGATTTAAATATTGGGATTCAATATATCAGATTAAATTAATATTTTTTGTAAAAGAATCAAACTTTTTACTTTAGTAGTTATCTCTGAATGAATTCTACCAAAAATATTGTCTATATATTCAAATGACTTTTAAATCACACACAAAACATATTGAATGTAATCAAATTGGAAACATATATCTCCACCAATCAATATTACATATCATCTTAAATCCTTCGATGCTTAAATTTGAGGCTTGTGAAGTGTTAATAGGAGATTTTGAAGAAAGAAAGACCACATAAAAATGTGAAAAAAATTGGGATTTTCTTCTATCTTTCCCATAACATCTTCTTTTTAATCAAATTCAACGACACATAAAAGGAAAGGGTAAAGGGTTTCACTTATCTCTGGTTAAACAATCACGAATTCAATTAACAGGCAATAAAGATAAGAATCCCACCGACAAGAGTTTTGGTATATCAACGAAACGGCATCTGTATTTATTCCCTTTATGCAGTCATAAGTTAAATAACAAACAAGGAAAAAAGAACGTAATTTTTCTTTTCCAAATTATAATCAAAAGCCAAGCTTCTCAACAAATTAAACACCTTTATTTTCGTTTTGACAAAATCATATGAAGCCTACAAAATCAATTATAATTAGTATGAAACATTATCGCAATAGGCTTATTTAGTGTTGTTTTGAAGTCTGATTTAACATAAGAACCTGTAGTTGACGAAGTCATCAAAAAGTGGGGGAATGCATGAACTAAGAATTAACTGATTTGGACACATTTAGATCTCAAGAATTTGATATCAGAATCAATACTATTCTAACATATATTGCTTATCAAACGATTTTCCAAATATATTCTTGTCTCGTCATATCTCGTCTTTTAAAACTCTAACTTTGGAAGATTGACACGCCTTCCTTAATTCTGTAAATATCTTGTCAATATTAAGTACTTTTATATAACAAATTGAAGCACACGACACCATCTATTACAGACATTCCACCATAAAGTTTACTTTGGTATACTCCGGATTTGTTATATGGTAAAACACGACACAAAGAGCTTGACTTTTCAATACTTGTGTCATAAACACAACCCGGTTTGGGTGATTTGCGCGGTGAACTGCATTTGTGTTCCATTACAAAACACAACGCTATAAAATACAATAAAAACCGGAGTCACGATTTCATCTTAAAAGGATCCAACGCTAAGTAGGGTGTCTAAATAGGTGCATTTTCTCATGAATAAGCTTGCAGACACTTAATCGACGCGCATGCGCAGTCGATGTTGTTTCATTCGGAATACCTCGGCATAACCAACACTATTGTGTTCGGTAAACTTTCTCTGACACCTGGCCCTAGTTTGCGGTATACGAACGGGCCAGGACCCCAGGCTACGACAATGCGGGTGCATAGAAAACCAAGAAATATGAAGAACATAGAAAGGAGAGGAAATTCAGTGTATCATGGCAGGTTGGGAGAGATTGGCTAATATTTGATATGGACAAAAATCTTATGACTTGTTCTGTTTGCATAGAACATAGCAAAGGTGGGTTGACAAATTTAAAGAACCAGAATACATTTGTCACTGGGTGTAGCAATATGAGGTTGTCATCCATCGTTGACCATGAGGCAAGTAAAATACATGAGAATGCTAACCTTGCAACAAAGGCTAAGACTTTACCTGCAGCTGCATCCTGTGCAGGCAAAACCCTAAATACTTTGATGAAATAACTTGCTATGATGTATGCTAGAGAATAAGAATGATTATCATTAAATATTCCAATGATCTTATGTATGATATCTTTGTATTAAAATGACCATCTATATATTACATTTTTAATTGTTGTTGTTCCTTCCCTTCCTATTTTCGGACTGACAGATTTCATTTTGGACCGACAGTAAATGACCGCCTGTCAGTCCAAATGACCTGTGGACCTGAAAAGTTTTCTTGACGTCTGACAATGAAGCCGGCGTAATACCCGCTAGGTACTTTCAGTACTTTGATATAGAAAGCGTGGTTGCGCCGATTCCTATTTTCGGTTTCAAAAAAGGAAGATCTCGACTAAACTAAAGAGGATAGCAGGGACAAATTAAATCACCACTAAAAATGTGACAAATCAAGCTATTTCTCCTATTATTGTGATAGTATGCGCTGGTGTTAACCGCATGTGGATTGTGTTTACCGAGGTAAACAAAGCAGAAATCGCGTGCGACGATTGTGTTCGAGCAATCATTCATGTAGGTAAATAATAATTTTCCGACATGGCAATATATGCTGTATAGATGTTTGTTATAACATATCATATCCGTCCGTAATGTTAAATCACCCACCTGCTTGTTCATCGGCGGTATCTGCCCCATTTTTCTCGTCCGTCTTGGCTTGCTTCGCTGTGGTGGCCATGTTTCTCTAGATGTTTTCGCGAAAGAGACCGATATGCGCATGCGCAAGGGGTTAACAAAAACGGGAAGTTCGCGCGGAGTCAAGCCTAATGAATAAGTTCTTGGTTACCGGCTTTCTAGAAATAAAGCTTAAACGCAGGATACCGTCTGTTTTTGTTAGCCAGACATAATGTATGGTTAATTTTGATTTCAAGAGACTTTGAAGAGTTACCGACCTTGTTACCACATTATAGCACGTTAACTCCGCACAAATCTCTTTTTCGACTAAGATCCCCTACATTTCGATAACGTTTGTGTTATAAATTTGACATTTGCAAATGGAAATGAGTTAAGCATATGCAGTTCAATCTTTTTTTTCCAATCTTTCATTTTTTGTGTATTCATTTTGGCATCGACTAGATCGAGCGCGTGTGACTTTGAGCAATACTCATGAATGATAAACGAATTAGATATACTAACTCCATGAAGCCTTTTCAACAACTTACGCATCTGCCACGCAAGCTTATCATGATAGTTCGTACAGGACCTTGTACGCCCCTTCCCAATAGGAACCTCTCTCCTAACTTCATGTTACAACCGATTTTGACTAAAACAGAAATATTTCAACAAATGATTTAAAATTTTGAACCAATGGGGGATGGACAAACGCGTCCTGCACAAGTGACATGCAACATTCGACTTGAACAACCTTGATGTGGTGACTGAAGCAAAACAACCGACTTCATGCTTAGGAAAATAGGTTGGATCAAGGCCAGCCAGGGCTGGCATGTTATCTAACCTGTCTGCTACCCTGATAAACATTCCTCATCAAAATTAAGCAGATATTTACGGTTTTTTAAAAGCAAACGACACACAAATCTATATTAAAAAATACCCAGCATTCTAAGGGTTAAATTCAAATAAGTTAGAATGCACAAACGGCCGGAGTATCGATGCCTTGATAAAGGTCTCAAATGGTTATAAGTTAGTGAATATAAGGTTTTTCTTGCATTTACAAATGCGTATTGTAAGTAAGGGGAACCTCGCCTTTGTACCGAATGAGGTATGGAGTAAAGCACTTTATTGTCTTGTGATAATGTGCTCACATGTAAATCTATAAAGATTGCTGGTTAAACCTTTCTATGCTTGACCTTATCTGTTTACATCCCCCTGTTCCATAAGTTGCACATTTCCCTTCTCATAAGCTTTCAAATTTCTCGCCACAAAGAAAGGAGAAACAATTCCAAAGTGAAAGCATCGGTTGATGCAAATAACTCTGTTTTCCGATTGAAACGAATTAATTGTGATAACATTAAAATCTGTTTCACCAAACAATTTCCCCCCGGGGGCCGTGTTTTTTTTACAAATACTTACACTCATGCTACATGTGTTTAAATTAGCCATTCTTTTCTTTATATATATTCATGGAAAATATACAACAAAAGGAAGCATCGTCTCTATCTTTATGTGAAAACTGGGCCAACCCTTAACCCATTACACTCTTAATCACGTTTTTCCCGCACCAGCCCCTATGAGTCCTACTTATTTCCTTTGGGGTAATAATTTAAAACTTACATAAAGATTCAAAAGAAATACTACAAAATAAAGACATTCCTCTTTTTATCACACTGTTTCATATTACATAATATCCCCCGATGGAGTTCCACAAATGATCTGCACATTGAGAAGAGTTTTTGTGTCAAAGCTTATCTGGTGATTATGAAAGTCATTGAGTACGATAGAACATTTAAGACTTTTAAGACTGTGCCTTTTAGAAATATAGATAGAGGAGAGAACGTGAAATATGGCATCCTCAAAACGTAAGTCGTGTTATTGTTAAGCATACAGTCGACCAGGTCTGCTGTTATTTAGCGATATGTTAACAACATTTCGATAGTTTCGAGTTTTGAACCTGATCAGAATACTATTAAGCCTCTTTTCCCTGTTCAGCATAGCTCGTCGTAGAATTATTTAATTGACCGTTGCCCTTAAGGAAATCGTAGCCATCTGAGAAACAAACGGCGTGTTGAACACTGGTTTTATTCTATGGCGTTTCAATAATGATACGCAATAATATTGTGTTCGAAAATACCAAGTTTATCCGATACTTTTTATTTTTAACGATTGATGAAGAAAAAAAAATGGAAGAATCTAAAGGGGGAGTAGAAAAATCCTTGTTATAAAATAAAATTTATGTACGCATTGGGCCTGAACACAAACCCACCAAAATGAAGGAGGTAGATTTTGGGATAGTCCAAACGCCATATATTGAAGGTTCTGTATACATATATGGTTTGACATTGACAAAAATAAATGCCTTTTCCCAGCGCTTCTGTTTTCATGGGAGTTTCCTTTGGCAAGACACTCTTAATCGGGTGCCAAGTACTGCTGAGTCCAAAAAATTTCTGTAACATAACCGAAAACATGATCTTATTCACACGGCGTCAAACCACAAAATAGGCATTAGAAAAGTCTTGCATTTAATTATCAATTCTGGGGCCTCCGTAACCTAGAAGTTGAAGACCAGAACTTGAAATCACATGGCCCTTCTCTGCGTGGGTTGATATACCGGTGACGGCATTTAGCAATATGAACTCATGGGTTTATCCAATGAAAACGCTTAATTCTCAGCTCACGGAAATACCCGAATAGTTCCGATTGGGTATTTAGGTTTTCCTGAGAGGTAGTCTCCCGACTGACTTACGGAATGCTGATGGTTCTACCTGACTTGGCCAGCCTTTATGGAGAGTTGAGTATGGAGTCTTCCTTCATCATTTTGATTCAGGCATCACAGCGTAACTGAAATAATATTGACGCGATGTATAACGACATAAATAACCATACATTCTTGTATCTCTATTTCAGTAACGATCGCAGTGTTGATCTACTTGAATTTTGTCTACACGGGTATTTATAAATAATTATTATTCTGTATAGTGCTTATCGCCGTATCAACAACTTTTCATTTATGTAACGGCTTTCGTGGACTCACTTGTACTAGGCTAGGGCTCTGAAGTGACCTCCCAAAGGTTACTCCCCACGGAACTAGAGGTGTCGGTGGGGCTCAACCCAAGACCCTGAGTTCTAAGTCTACCACCTTAACATATGGGTCATGCAGGGTCCCTATTAATACTTCACTCATTTATTTCACTGACATGATTCTCGTTGCAAGAACATTTGCGCATACAAATATTTTTCATTGGATTCCAGAGAGAGAGCTTGAATCAGTTTCTTTTATTCCACATTTGTGTAGTTGACAAAGCGTCTGGGTACCGTTTTACTAAACAGTTTACGCTTAAGATTTGCGTAAGTCTAAAACAACAATTCCTCTTATTTCAATATTGGACGAAGCAATATTGCAAAGTGACACATCATTGGAATCGTCTCTCCGAGACGCTTCCAATGAAGTGCCACATTGCAATATTGTACTTTCATTGAAGATACTGTTCATGTTTATCAATTATGACTTACGGAAACATTTTCCGTAAGTTGTTTAGTAAAACGGACCCCTGATCTTTTAACTCCAGACTTGGCACACTTATAATAATTCTATATTTGGACTGTTCTTCTTGGTGATTTCTGTTCCTTTTCTTATGTATCACCATTTGAATGTAAAATTGTATGTAAAAATGTATGCCTATACATATGTAGTGTTTAATGCCAATAAAGATTGTTAAGTTTTGTTATGAATTAATTTGAGACACACGAAGATATATTCAATGTCCACATACCAACAGCCCCTTTACATACCAAAACTAAGGTCTAATTTCAATATATATTCCTATCCAAATAGTATTTGGCACACTTATGTTATATAATTCGCGACACACGAAGGTTTTCACGACCAACTCACCCACATCCCCTATCCATACCAAAACTAAGCTCTAATTTCAATATGCATGTATCTTTAATTTCATTTCCACAGATTACAATTTCCAATAACATGTGACCGAATATCAAAACAAATTCAGAATGCACAGTGTGAGTATATACTTATATACATATATGTCCCCCTCCAAACAGTTTTTGGCGCGTACCCGTATGCCCTGCGTTGCCGGAAGTGCGTGCACGCCGCCTACGTGTCGGACTGCCATGAATGGGAGCAGTGCGAGGACAACGAAGTGTGCTACATGGACGAGGTCGTGACGGAAGGACTCGTGGTCTATTACAACGCTGGCTGCCGGGCCAAAACGGTCAGTGTTTCTTATATTAACCCTTTCACAAACAACACATTTTCGACTGTCCCAAATTGAAGGGTTTGCAGACGACATTTCAAAATGTGACGAAATTGGAAAATAATCTTCTGATAGGCCAGAAAACATTGTGGCAAAAGGAAAAACTGCTCGTTTTTACGAGCAATTTCTCCTTTTCCCACAATGTTTTCCAAAGTCGTCTGCAACACAGTGGTCAAACGTCGTTATTGTTTGGGAAAGGGTTAATTCACAGTAACCGGAGAGGTCTGGGATGAAGAGGCGAAACTAGCTGGCATTACCTTACTTTAACTTCTTTCTTTTAACTATCAGATCTTTGTCCTAACTTTCTATCATTTCCTTACTCACTCTTGACCTAGCACCACACGTTGCGTAATAATCACGTGTGATTGTGCTGACGTATGGAGTAGATATAGACAGTGTTCTCAGTAAGAATTGGTTGAACTGGCCAAAAACATAATCTGAACAGACTTGGAGAGGGGGTGGGGGAGGGGTCCATGGTGGTTCTTTACATCTTTTTAGGCCTGTTTTTATTGAGGAGAATTGGTTCTTGCATTGCGTCAACTTTTTGTCTGTCTTATTGCAACAATTCTAGGCAGGGGATTTTGAAGTGTCTTGCTAAAGGGCACTCTAACGAAACAAACGACGCTTGTGTGTCTCGAACTCGCGGACCCCCGAGTTACAAGTTAAACATCTTAACCATCGGGCCACCGGGACACATGTTGATGCGCCAAAGTAAGGTATTGATGAGTAAGGGAATAAATAGGACATGATTCAGCCGAGATATTAGCGCTCTCAATCGGAACCCCTCGGTGATGTTGGCAGGCCACACTGCCGGAATTTGCCGTGTAGGTCCGATTGTAGCGCTCATTAGATTCCAAAACCCTATTTGTAACGGCATTCGAATACAACGAGAAGGGGTCTTGTGACTCTAACGTCAGGGCCCTATTGAACAAATATTCTGAACTGTTTGTAAACCTACACTAATTAGATCATACCGGTATCAGCAACGTAACTCCCTTGTATCCCAACTTGCGACTGCTTCAAAGTGAAAGTAACAACAGACAACATAGAAACATGTAGCATAAAAAATAATTCTTTTTTTCTATAAAATGAGATACAAATCATTGTGACAAAATGATACATTGTTTAAGCGAAGCAATCTATCCTTTTATCACGGTCGTTTTAAAAAAAAGCAGCAGTGTCAAAACAAGATATGACAAAGGAAAGTGTTTAACCTATTACCAAACAATAACGAAATTTGACAAATTTGTTCGTTTAGAGCAATTTATCCTTTTCCCACAAGGTTTTCTGCCCTATCAAGTGATCATTTTTTAATTCCATCACATTATGAAATGTGGTCGGCAAACTCTTTCAATTTAGGACATTTGAACAATTGCGTTTGGTAAAGGGTTTAAATCTCTCTTGATTCTTTATCCGACAGTTATGCGAGAAGAGTGTGGGACAGGACGCAGCACGAAGAAAGCGCGAAAAACTGTTCATATCCTGCAGCCGTTGTTGCAATGACGAGCCGTTCTGCAACGAGGAGCTGTGCAGTATTCAAAAAGGTAAATGTATTTTGTTTCCATATAGTATCTTGATTTAATGACCAACCTTTCTGTAGCGAGCAACTCCGTAGGATTTGCATATATGATCTTGTTTTAATGAACAACTCTAAGTATATTGCATTCCCATATAGTATCGTGTAGTAGTGACGAACCTTCTGCAACGAGGAGCTGTGGAGTCAGAAAGATTAGTATATTGTGTTCCCATATAAAATCTTGTTATAATGCGCGACTATTCTCCAACGAGGAGCTTGTAATATTCAGAAGGTTAGTATATTGTGTTCCCATATAATATCTTGTTATAATGCGCGACTATTCTCCAACGAGGAGCTTGTAATATTCAGAAAGATTAGTATATTGTGTTCCCATATAAAATCTTGTTATAATGCTCGGCTATTCTCCAACGAGGAGCTTGTAATATTCAGAAAGATTAGTATATTGTGTTCCCATATAATATCTTGTTATAATACGCGGCTATTCTCCAACGAGGAGCTTGTAATATTCAGAAGGTTAGTATATTGTGTTCTCATATAAAATCTTGTTATAATGCGCGACTATTCTCCAACGAGGAGCTTGTAATATTCAGAAGGTTAGTATATTGTGTTCCCATATAATATCTTGTTATAATGCGCGGCTATTCTCCAACGAGGAGCTTGTAATATTCAGAAAGATTAGTATATTGTGTTCCCATAAAATATCTTGTTATAATGCGCGACTATTCTCCAACGAGGAGCTTGTAGTTTACAGAAGATTAGTATATTGTGTTCCCATATAAAATCTTGTTATAATGCGCGACTATTCTCCAACGAGGAGCTTGTAATATTCAGAAGATTAGTATATTGTGTTCCCATATAATATCTTGTTATAATGCGCGGCTATTCTCCAACGAGGAGCTTGTAATATTCAGAAAGGTTAGTATAATGTGTTCCCATATAATATCTTGTTATAATGCGCGGCTATTCTCCAACGAGGAGCTTGTAATATTCAGAAAGATTAGTATATTGTGTTCCCATATAATATCTTGTTATAATGCGCGGCTATTCTCCAACGAGGAGCTTGTAATATTCAGAAAGATTAGTATATTGTGTTCCCATATAATATCTTGTTATAATGCGCGGCTATTCTCCAACGAGGAGCTTGTAGTTTACAGAAGATTAGTATATTGTGTTCCCATATAAAATCTTGTTATAATGCGCGGCTATTCTCCAACGAGGAGCTTGTAGTTTACAGAAGATTAGTATATTGTGTTCCCATATAAAATCTTGTTATAATGGGCGACTATTCTCCAACGAGGAGCTTGTAGTATTCAGAAGATTAGTATATTGTGTTCCCATATAAAATCTTGTTATAATGCGCGACTATTCTCCAACGAGGAGCTTGTAGTTTACAGAAGATTAGAATATTGTGTTCCCATATAATATCTTGTTATAATGCGCGGCTATTCTCCAACGAGGAGCTTGTAGTTTACAGAAGATTAGTATATTGTGTTCCCATATAATATCTTGTTATAATGGGCGACTATTCTCCAACGAGGAGCTTGTAGTATTCAGAAGATTAGTATATTGTGTTCCCATATAAAATCTTGTTATAATGCGCGGCTATTCTCCAACGAGGAGCTTGTAGTATTCAGAAAGGTTAGTATATTGTGTTCCCATATAAAATCTTGTTATAATGGGCGTCTATTCTCCAACGAGGAGCTTGTAGTATTCAGAAAGATTAGTATATTGTGTTCCCATATAAAATCTTGTTATTATGCGCGGCTATTCTCCAACGAGGAGCTTGTAGTATTCAGAAGATTAGTATATTGTGTTCCCATATAAAATCTTGTTATAATGGGCGTCTATTCTCCAACGAGGAGCTTGTAGTATTCAGAAGATTAGTATATTGTGTTCCCATATAAAATTTTGTTAAAATGCGCGACTATTCTCCAACGAGGAGCTTGTAGTTTACAGAAGATTAGTATATTGTGTTCCCATATAAAATCTTGTTATAATGCGCGGCTATTCTCCAACGAGGAGCTTGTAGTATTCAGAAAGATTAGTATATTGTGTTCCCATATAATATCTTGTTATTATGCGCGGCTATTCTCCAACGAGGAGCTTGTAGTATTCAGAAAGGTTAGTATATTGTGTTCCCATATAATATCTTGTTATAATGCGCGAGTATTCTCCAACGAGGAGCTTGTTGTATTCAGAAGATAAGTATATTGTGTTCCCATATAAAATCTTGTTATAATGGGCGACTATTCTCCGACGAGGAGCTTGTAGTATTCAGAAAGGTTAGTATATTGTGTTCCCATATACTGTCTCGTTATAATGAGCAACAGATCCCCAACAAAGGTTGCGATGTATTCAGAGAGGTAGATATCTTGTGTTCCAATATACTTTCCTGTTTAAACCTCCAACCGTTCTGTAACGAGGGGCTGTAAAATATTCAGAAAAGTAAATATAATGTGTTCCCATATACTAGTAATATCTTGGCGTAATGACCAACACTTCTGCATCGAACAATAGTGCAGTATTCAGAAAGGTAGGTATCTTGTTTTCCCATATAGTTTCTTATTTTAATGACCAACCGTTCTGCAACGAACACCTCTGTAGTATTCAGAAATGTTGAGAATAGGTGATTATCTGAGTGACCATTTCAATAGATGATAGACCTGGCATATACAAAGATAGCTTACTGGTTAATTATTGATGCCAGCCATGTTTCATGCCACACTCCTTCACGATGGGCAACCATCACTAAGATGGTAAGAGGTAGATCGTACAGTACGAGTATATTTAACATTAGGATGGTCGTTCCATGCATTATAAAATGTCAAAGTAAATCGCCAACATAGAAATAAAAAACATCTAGAAATAAGATAATCTCATTTGTAAGACCAGCTTAAAATGAGACAGCCACAAAATTAAACTAGGCTTTAGAATCCGGCGGTATTTGTGATTAGTCCATCCACCCAAAAGGCCACTTTGCGTCAGATCAAAATAACCAAATCTCAGACAGTGTAACAACTCAAACAACATTTTCAAAAGCCATGCAACAGATCACTATACTAGGTGTGATGTTTTGTTCCATAGACAAGGAGGCTGCCATACTGGAACTACTTTTAACATTAATACGTCATCATATCGTTGCATCTAAATAGACTGCGTATAATTGTGCTTACACCAACTAACAAAGATTGACACTTGTATATTTCACCGTTTGTTATGGAATTGTGTTTTCATGCTTTATTACAATGCTGCTTGTTGTCTACAAACCTGTATGGTTACGTAAAAAACTCTCATCATTCCTTTTGAATAATGCACAAACGCCATTTTACTCATATATTCATCATCATCAAAATAAGTTCTGAGGGGGCTGATTTCAACACGAGAAGTAAACCAACAAAGTTCAGATTTGCACTCCCTTTTTTGGGACTGAGTGTTGAGCATCCTTAGTCCATTGAGTTTACATACCATATTTTGAGGCCTAATAGTTTTTCTATAAATCTACAAATAAACTTGTACCAAACCCCAATTACTCGTTACTCATGTACCTCACTGTGTGGACTAACACGTTTGTTGGAACTATGCAAGAAAATAGTTCTTATTTACTCGCTTTGTTTACACTCTTTTTAATACTATTAAGATTATTGTTTTAAAAGCTAATGCCTAAAACATGAGTGTGTTTTCATAACGGGTTTAATAAGACATTTATATGTAAAAAAGCTCCCTTCATTCGTTATTTTGTTTTGATAGATACTGACGCTGTGCTTTGCTACCAATGCGGCTACAAGGATTCCGTCAACCAGTATCACAACCCCACCCGTTACGCTAGCGACTGTAGCTATATCGGGGCGTGTAACCCGGGCGAGGTGAGTTATCTCCCTTATTTCTTTTTGTTAATAGGTTTGCTATAAGATTTAGGTTTTAATCCTTTTATTATCAAATGTCATTTACGGATGAATTGATATTACTATAAAGTAAAACTTAACTAGATTAAAGAAACAAGTAAAACATATAAACTTTAATCTACCAAGACGTCAAAATCATACACAAGTTTATGATGAGATAAGGACTGGGATCAAATTTTATTTTCATCAACAATTTTATGTCGATAGTTTTATTTGATTTCCAAATAAAAGTACTTCGATGCTATGCCTATATCAAGAAACCTACATTACATGTCTTATACATTTTACTTTTTACATTGCTAAGACCAATGTTTTATCATTCAAGGCTTGCTTCCTGAAAGCGACAACTGACCACACACATGAGGGTCAACTCTTGTATTACTCGAAATGCATGCCGCTCTCTGTAAGTACTGTCGAAAAAATGAAAGGAAAATTAATGCTATATTATTTGGTAAACCTTTGGTAAGATTCATGAAGCTATAAAAAAAAACGATCAGCACAACTTAAACGTGAATGCCAACGAGAAATAACATAGATCAGTCAGTTAAGATATTCAGATTGCCCTATTCTTCACCTCTGACCTAGTAATGCGATACACAGTTTTTGTAACCGACCAATCAGAATGCGTTATTTGAAATATGTAAATAAACAGATTGTTGATACATTGATTGAACTGAAGACAACTTTATTTCAAGCACAAAATAACTTATGTTAAAGGAGCTTATTAAATTGAGTCTCACAACACTCCTAAACTGGTTGCTTGCGTTATTGTATCTAATGTTTACCTCAAAACACATGTGATACCGCCCCTCCATTACACAGGTTTGTCAGTACGTGATGGCGCCAGTGTTTGCGCAGGACACCAGCGGTTCGGCGCTTGTTGGAAAACGGGAACCAAATCCTCTGGACATCAGTTCATGTTCGGTGTGCTGCGGGGACGATCGCTGTAATGGATACAACTGCAATGTTGTCAAAGGTAAGCCGATTCATCCTGTGCACGGGTCTATGTCATCAGCAAATTCCTTCAGGCTGCCAGGTGTTGTGGTGATATTCATTATTGTGGCAATATCATCTGTTCATTAGCTTTGTATTCGAGAAACAGTAGTTGTAATTCATCAATCGGAATTTAGCTCAGACGTAAACCGGGTCCAATTTCTGTGTTGACGTTTGGAAGGGTAGTCAACAACGCATTAACAACATCAATTTTAATATCGAACTCGACATCGGAGGAAGTGAAGAAACCATCCTATTCATTTGTCTACGTCATCAGTAACGACAGACCCCTGTACTACGACGCATCACAGCGCGATATGGCTTTTTGTGTACATACGCATCGCATCACAGTAGAAACATACACAAAAAAATAGTTTTTTAAGTATAACCCCAGGAATAGCTTTAGAAGTATTATAACTACAAAACAGATCATTCAAACATTTGAATCAATATCCAGTTAGCAAATTAAAAAAAAAGAAAAGGAGTTTCACGTAGAAGAACAATATGTGCAGATGTGCACTTGTCGGTTTGAGTGCTAACTTGTGATGTCACGCCACAACAACAACTACAACTTCTCTATCTATAGATTGATTTACTCACACTGCTTAAAGTAATAGTACATATGTTAGTGCAAAGCGCACCTGTCGAACACAATGAAGCTGATTGATATTAGCAATATTTATCATTAGTTATAGTGATATTTATGAACAGGTTCAGTGCGGCTGTCCAATTGCAAGACACATCAGAGCCACGGGTAAAGGGCTAACTGTGATACCTGTCCCGCTTTCACTCCCAACAACTTTACCCGCTTCAATAATTCTTTTAAAAAGCATGTTAACACTATCCATACATATCAATAGAACAGAAATAAATCAAAATGTTACCTGCCAATACGTAAAATATAATCATGAATTATTTGCAGTTGATACTATTGATTATGTGTGTGCTCTTGATAATTGCGGTTGGTCTCTGAATTCTGGTTGAACTAATAACGTGCCATCGGCTTGCAATATTGCATTGCAAACATACCTCTTTGTTTCTCGTTTCAGACCGATATAAGCCTCTGTACTCTACATGTACTTTAATCTTGCCATGAGCTTGCAATATTGCATTGCAAACATACGTCTTTGTTTCTCGTTTCAGAACGGTACAAGTCTCTGTATAATGATGGCTTCCTGAATGTGACGACCTTACGGGAGATCTTCTAAGGCCGACGAAGACAATTGTAACCCTTATAGTGCTGGAAGCGACTTCATGCTTATGCAAACAGGTTAGATCCAGACGAGCCGCCAATTGAATTGGCGGCTGGCCTGTGATCTAACCTGTTTGCTATTCTGAGTATGTTTCCCCTAAAAAATTGCAGACATTAAAGGTTTTGGAAAGCTGACGACAAAAATCTATTTTTAGACAATTACCCAGCATTTTAAGGGTTAAAAGCCAACGGGAATGGGTGACCCATAGGTCACGATAAGAGGGAAATTGCCACTGTAGACTTCTAAATTACGTAGATTAATCCTATATTGTGGGTACTCATTAGAATCGTGTCTTTTAGACGATTAAGACGAGTTCCAACACTATAGGATTCGCGAATTAAGGTAGTACACCACCTGATGAAACATTTGTATTTGTTTTGGTTAAAGAATAAATTAAAGTGTAAGACATACGTATTAACTTCGTTAGCCATTATCTGTCTGAAATGATTGACATTCAACATACGGTGCACCTTCTTAACGGACTGCCCACACTGTGGCTTCTTGTTTATCGTGTAATGCATTTTTCTTGCAACGTTCCCTTAGCAAGAAAAGAGGTACCCCTTTATTTACCTAAACGTGACTCGCAAGAACCAACTACACCAAGAGTTTCAGCTTCCTGTGTGGCATAGGGGCCTATAGTTATCCTGGGTCAGTACTACGCTATATGATCAATAACCACATCGGGTTTATCCAATGACAACACCCCTGGAATAATAGGGATGACGTCATATTGTTTCCTGCGTCACTTTACTTTCGTTTTCAAAATTAGATCTCAAATGTGAAATCTAAAAAGTAGTTTAATTTGATAAAAGAAACAACTTTTATATGTCAAAACGTTTGCCATTTCGTGTGAGTTACCTATAAAGAAATGATTTGAAAGGATGTCCAACACTTCCATACACACTGAACTTTTTAATGTGCACGCTTAGAAAAGGTGTAATACGCCGGGGCCGATTTACCCCAAAAATTGTAACCCTTCACTTATATTTCTCATCTCACAGAAATACCCGAGTAGTTCTGATTGCTATATGATAACATTCCATAGTATTGACCCCAGAATATCTATAGACTCATGTTCTGTGTGGTGGTCTTAGAACTCGGAGGTTCCAAGTTCGAGCATCAGCGGTACCTCTGGCTTCATGGGAGTATCCTTTGGCAAGGCACTTTGAACAGAGCACTCACTTAGTATTGGTGAATCTAGAAAAGCCGTAACATGACTGAAAAATCGTTGACAAGGCTATAAGCCACGTGTAATAAAAGCAAGAGTGTCATGGAGGGAGTTCTTTGCATGGCAGGCAAGACAGCAGTTAATGTGGTGATCATAAAACTCGAGGCTCCAAGATATCGAGCCTCATATGTGCATCTGAGTTTATACCAGTGTCCTCTGGCAAGACACATCATAACTCTAGCCAAATACTGGTAAATCCAGGAAATACCATTATATGACTGAAAAGCCGTTGACATGGACTTGAACCCCATGTTAAATCCATAGACTGTCAATGATGGAATTATCAATAAACTATACTCGTTTTCTTCTATTTACCAATATATGGAAGATTGGCAACAGCTACCTCGTAATGCTTTGCTACGACACACCTGCTGTAGAATACCTGAGAAACCAGTATAGTTATTAACTTTACATCAGTTGTGAAACAATTTCTTAAAGCTTAGAGAAATCACTCTCTATTCTGCTTCCTGGAGGCATTACCAGCACTCGCACCGAATGTGGACTATTGGAAGATCGCAAGGCAGAACCCGCTACTCACGGGCCTCGAACCCACGGTCCTTGTGTCCTGAGACCGACCAATTTCCCCACTATGTTTTACAGATTCGTTTGCAACAAAACGGTTCAATGTTCTGTAATGGGTTAAGGTGTATCCAAAGTTTAATGTGAAGAAGTCTAGCAGATTTAAGGGATGCCAACGAATCTACTCTTCTTGACTAGAACTTGTAGTTTCGCACGGATTTTCTTCCATCCTTATGCGCCGGGCATCGCAATATGAGTGAAATATTGATGACGAGATGAAAAAAAAACTCCATTGAAACAAACGACAGTGTAACATATTGTAATACTTAGCTTAGGTTTCTGCACAGGAGATCAATTTTTACTTTATACATAATGTTTCTAGAGATGCATTTATCAAAATATTGTTTGGTAAGAGATACATACATATGAGCATGAAAAGAAGTTGAACATAAATACAGTTTGCATATCCTTATTGAATATAGTTTAACCAGTTCAACTTACTATCTCGGAATAGTCTTATAACATTACGAACAGTGCTTTGTGCCATTACACACGTGTGTAATATATCATAACAACATCTAATAACTTGATATGGTAATAGAATAGCTATATTAAAGGGCACACAAGACTGCATTTTGTGCCACAGATGTCAGTCTTAGATCCAGTGGGATTGGCAACACCTCCAACTCTGTGTTTTGCTATCTCTTTTATTCTTGATTAACTGCATTGCAGGATAGATGTCACAGTTTTTTATACAGTTCAAACTGATAACACATCAAACTCTAGGTTATGATACCTCTTGCAGTCGTGGATTACTGCATTATTGAATACTGTTTCACTGCTTCTGGTCCAGTAGGAACTGAAGACATGTTCAACTCTATGTAGTGGTGCCTTGCGTAATATAAGATAACTGCATTATGGGATAGCTGTTGCACTTTTAGGTCCACTTGGGATAGATATCACGTCCAACTCCATGCTATGGTGCCTCTTGTAATGGTGAGTAATCATTGAATTCCAGTGGACAGAGGTAAAGCTGCACCAGCCACACTTGTATGATGTTCCAACAGGATGGTCTGGTAAGGAGAAAAAAGAAGAGATGATCGTAGACCATGACAATAATGACATAGGTAATCCATTCCTAACATGTGGAATTTAAAAATTGATTGAAATTAAAAACACTAGCAGAATATCATGGTTAAAAAGCAGAATTCTTGAGATGCGAGATGGATTGAAATTGAAAGAAACAGCAGATCACGGAGATAGGTAAATCTATATGCCTTGAGTAATGTAGAAACTATTTGGAGATAACTAAGATTTCTTTTTGACAAGGAATTTCTTCTTTTGTCACATTGGGTTTTAATGATTTCAGGTGAGGCAGGTGCTTTTTATGGTTTTTAAAGCTATGTCAACAACTTAACATTTTTACAAAAGCTTTCCTTGGAATGACCTATACTAGGCTAGGACTCTGTTCAAAATGTCTTGCCAAGGGACACTCCCATAAAAACAACATTGTCAAAAAGGATCCAGCCCAGAACCCGATTTAAATGTCTGCCACCTCAATCACTCGGACATACTAACCCGGCTGAGTATGCCATATTCTTTGGCATAGAACTATTTTTGGTGCACATAGAGAGCTAAACAACTATTGAAAGTTCTTAAAGATATACACGCAAGGAAAAATGCTCTTTTTTTTTTTATCTATGTACAATTCTTGAACTCATAGTACGGACTTAATTTATTTCTGCCATTATTGGTTATAGGAACAACATTCTGATTTGACAACCAGTTCCAGGACACAAAAAGAAAGGAAATAAAACTGAAAGCTTGTTGAAAATGGTTAACAATAAAATTAACAAACATACGGACACTAGCATATGCTGCTTTATGGCAAGGACCTGTGTCATGAAGGTTAACTTATGGTAAATGGTAGCAAAAGATTAAGTAGCAAAAGATTAAAGGGGTCACCACACTTATCTGGGGGGTTGAACATACCTTGAGCAACCAAGTGCTGTTTTTTTGCATGGACCTGCTTTTGGTGCACATACAAATAAGGTCTCTTAAAGGGCCTTTCACACACTTTACATGGGTATCGCCCTTCTGTGTCTGGTGCATTGACTTTCATCTCTATACCCTCCGTCCCATTTTTGTCTGTTGGGTCAGTTTGACCTATGTCTTTCTTGGTACTCTTAACTTTTGTTGGAGTAGTTTGAAAGAGACTGTTGTCTCTTGATGACACAGTTGTTCTGTTGAAGTGTCCATGTCGATCTGCTTCTTCATCTGTCTCAGCGGAAGAATATTTACTTATAGTTTGTGATAGACGATTATCCTTCTCAGTATTGTAGCGCTCATCATTTGAATTGCCTTTATCTGTACTACACAAGTTTCCGTTTGTGTTTACAAGGCTTTGTTTACATTTCACATCCAGTTTCTTACTCATTTGCAGTAAATGATGTCCAAACTTTTCGGGTTTTGTGAACGAATCTGTCAAGACACTTCCATGACAATTTAAAGCTTCATATTTTCGAGCTTTGGTTGTTGAATCATACCTTCCTGGTTTTGTCTCTTTATTCAAAGTTTTGTGATAAGATTCTTTCTTAACGGTGTTCATATTCACATCAGCCATATTTGAAGAATTGTCTATTGCTATTTTATTGTTATTTGGATCATTATCAACAGTCCGTTTGGCAGAGGCAGTTCTGACATTCCGGTAGTTTTCATTACAGACGCCCTCAGTGTTCGATAGATTACCATCATTATCTTGATGACCTTTAGAGTAATTATCACCATCAGCTGGGCATATATCCATATAACTTACTGTAGCACTATGTCTTGACTTACAAATGGCATGTCCATTATCACTAGCTATAGCTTCCATTTTAAGATGAGTATTTACACTTTCAAACTGCTCCTTTTCAATTCCATCTGAATTTCTCCTTCTACATTTCAACATCTTATGGCTTATCAGCATATCCTCACTCACAAACCGTTTACCGCAGACACATCTGATCAAGTCAGTATCTGCACAATCATCCAAACGCTTGTCACACTTAAACTTCTTCAAATGAAACATCAGCATCTTCTCATCGATGAACAACGTCCCACAGACGCAGTGCACCATGTCCTCTGGGTGGGCGCGTAGTTTGTGGTTCCTCAGAGACACAGGATTTGCGGATCTATGTATCTCGGACCTCTGGAAGTAGCATAGCGTGCATAGGTTGGTCAATCTATGTATCTTGGTGAGATGCTTCATCAGGTCAGGCTTTCTGCTGAAGCTTGTTCCACAGACCAGACATGAGAGGAACTCTGTGTCTCGTATTTCACTGTTGGTGTTACTGTTGACCTTGTCATCTTTGCTCAGACCTTGACATTGGCTTTTCTCAAGGTCAGCATCAGCACAAGCTCTACCTGTGCTTCTCTGGTCTGGGTAGTTGATACCAGAACAAACTGTATCCATAAAAGATGTTTCCTTGCCTTTCCTTTTCTGGATTTCTCTGTTTGAGTAGCTAGTGACCTCGTCTTCATGCTTGCTAAGTTCTTGACCTTCACAAAAATCATTAACACCACAAGCTCCATCAGTCTTCTCAGTGTGGTCTTGGTT
This sequence comes from Cerastoderma edule, assembly GCA_947846245.1. Classification (NCBI taxonomy): domain Eukaryota; kingdom Metazoa; phylum Mollusca; class Bivalvia; order Cardiida; family Cardiidae; genus Cerastoderma; species Cerastoderma edule. The sequence continues at coordinate 10,181,310 of OX401418.1, read as the reverse complement.
ATTTTTGTCAATAGCCATTACAGTGCCAGCAGGGCTTGTAGAACTTGTTCCCTCTTCGTTCATTTTCTAATAACCATAGGGGCTGCAACCCCATGAGACAATAAACACCTTTTATTCCAAATCTTCTAGTTTCAGTTTGCGTTATACTGGAACAGAACAGATGAATGCAAACTGTTACAATGTGTATCATAGATTAACCCTTAGAATGCTGGGTAATTTTCTAAAGATAGTTTTGTGTGTTGTCTGCCTTCAAAAACCTTAAATATCTGCTTAACTTTGATGAGAAAAGATAGTCAGAGAGGCAAACAGGTTAGATCACTGGCCAGCCCTAATTTACTTGGCGGTTGGCCTGGAATCTAACCTGTTAGAAAAGCATGAAGTTGGTTTCAGTACTTATAGTAAGCGAACTTAAGGAAATTAAGCCAATTACTTTTTCTAGATTTCAAGATTAATCAAAATTACAATCATCAGTGAATGACAATAGTTAGGTATGAAAAGTAACATTGTTTTGTAATATTAATAAGAAACCACTGTGACAAAGGAACAATGAACTTGTCTCAAGTAATTTCTTTGTCACAATTGTTTCTAATGATATCTTTAGCATTTAAATAGATATATACATGTAATCATACGGGACCAGGATAAATGAGAACGTTCTGTGAGAATCATAAGTGGTTGATTATTTTCCAAACGTATGCTTTAAATTCATCTATTCCATAGCAGGGCTGTTTACCTTTGACTTAAAAGCGGCCTTAGAGTGCCAATTTGGTGAAGAGCAAATGCAAACATTGCTGACTTGGGAATCCAAAAAGCTGTTGTAAGGAAATATCAAAATGTGATGAAATATCAAAATGTTGTAAGGAAATATCAAAATGTTGTAAGGAAATATCAAAATATTGTAAGGAAATTGAAAAATGTTGTAAGGAAATTGAAAAATGTTGTAAGGAAATATAAAAATGTTGTAAGGAAATTGAAAAATGTGATGAAATTGAAAAATGTGATGAAATTGAAAAATGTTGTACGGAAATATCAAAATGTTGTAAGGAAATATCAAACTATTGTAAGGAAATTGAAAAATGTTGTAAGGAATTTGAAAAATGTCGAAGGAAATTGAAAAATGTTGTACGGAAATATCAAAATGTTGTAAGGAAATATCAAAATATTGTAAGGAAATTGAAAAATGTTGTAAGGAATTTGAAAAATGTTGTAAGGAAATTGAAAAATGTTGTAAGGAAATATAAAAATGTTGTAAGGAAATTGAAAAATGTGATGAAATTGAAAAATGTTGTATGGAAATATCAAAATGTGATGAAATTGAAAAATGTTGTACGGAAATATCAAAATGTTGTAAGGAAATATCAAAATATTGTAAGGAAATTGAAAAATGTTGTAAGGAATTTGAAAAATGTTGTAAGGAAATTTCAAAATGTTGTAAGGAAATATAAAAATGCTGTAAGGAAATATCAAAATGTTGTAAGGAAATATCAAAATGTTGTAAGGAAATTTCAAAATGTTGTAAGGAAATATCAAAATGTGATGAAATTGAAAAATGTTGTACGGAAATATCAAAATGTTGTAAGGAAATATCAAAATATTGTAAGGAAATTGAAAAATGTTGTAAGGAATTTGAAAAATGTTGTAAGGAAATTTCAAAATGTTGTAAGGAAATATCAAAATGTGATGAAATTGAAAAATGTTGTACGGAAATATCAAAATGTTGTAAGGAAATATCAAAATGTTGTAAGGAAATTTCAAAATGTTGTAAGGAAATTTCAAAATGTGATGAAATTGAAAATTGTTGTAAGGAAATATCAAAATGTTGTAAGGAAATATCAAAATGTTATAAGGAAATATCAAAATGCTCTAAGAAAATAAAATGTTATTAGGAAATTGAAAAATGTTGTAAGGAAATATCAAAATGTTGTAAGGAAATTTCAAAATATTGCAAGGAAATTTCAAAATGTTGTAAGTAAATTGAAAAATGTTGTAAGGACATTTCAAAATGTGATAAAATTGAAAAATGTAAGGAAATATCAAAATGTTGTAAGGAAATATCAAAATGTTGTAAGGAAATTTCAAAATGTTGTAAGGAAATTTCAAAATGTTGAAAGGAAATTTCAAAATGTGATGAAATTGAAAAATCATCTTCTGATAGGTCAGAAAACATTGTTGGGAAAGGAGAAATTGCTCGTTAAGAGTAATTACTTCTTTACCCACAATGTTTTCCAGACTCGTCTGCAACAAACTGTTCAAATGTCGTTATTGTTAGGTAATGGGTTGATAGGAAGCTCCAATGACAAGTTGCATGGTGGAAAAGAGATTGACAGTAATTTTAGAATATTGACCCATTCAAGGTGAAATGCATTGAATGTGTCCCTACAGATTACCAATGATACATAACTGTGAGAAAAGAATTTACCCTTAGAATGCTGGGTAATTTTCTGAAAATAAATGTTGGTGTCGTCTGCTGTCCTAAACCATAAATATCTGCTTAATTTTGTTGAGGAAAGATACTCAGAGCAGCAAACAGGTTAGATCACAGGGCAGCCACCAATTTATTTGGCAGCTGGTCTGGATCTAACCTGTTTACATTATGAAGTTCAGGCACTATAAGGGTCAATACTGTAAAGAAAACATGTTTTCAATGGATAAGGCAAACAAAATTAAGAGAGAGTTTCCATAATAATTCGTCAAAAAATGAATTGTACGTGTACGAATAATCCCAAGAACGAAGCACGTTTCTACGTTGATTCACCAGACATAAATATCTAACTTTTTCTCTCCATGTGTCTGGCTGGATTCGCTAATCAATAACGTGAATAAAGATACACAGAAATCTTTGCGCAGCATTCGTGAATTAATACATGTTGCATACGGAATATGCGTTTGTCTGAAATTTCCAGCGTGTTATGTTATGATTTACCTGGTATATATATCCACCAACAAACAGCTGCAGATGTCCCTTCCGTGTGATAGTTTTACTGCACGCACTCTTTTCACGTGCAGATATTATGACGTATCGATGAGTTGTACTTTACCCTAACACTGCTGGGTAATGTTCTAAAAATAGATTTTTGTGTCGTCTGCATTCCTAAACCCTCAATATCTGCTTAATTTTGACGAGGAAAGATAATCTGAATAGCAAACAGGTTATATCACAGGCCAGCGCCAATTTACTTGGCGACTGGCCTGGATCTAACCTGTTTGCATAAGCATGAACTCGATGCCTGCTCCTGGATCTAACCTGTTTGCATAAGCATGAACTCGGCCCATCATTGCTACATAAATAGACCTGTGCCGTGTTCACTAGAGAGAGTGCTCGAATGCGCTACCCCATGCTGCTAACAGTCAAGCGCTCTAACCAGACCTTTGATGAGAAAAACCTTGGAGGAAATTTAGGGAAAGCAGTCCAAACTGTTAATTACCACAACTTGAAGTTTCAATCGCATTTAGAGCAGATAACATTCTTTATTTCCGGAAGTATGGTGAATTCAAAGCCACATTATTTATTCTTCCGTCTCTCATCACTGGTCAATTCTGTTCATAATTAAAAACTATTTTCAAAATTGTCCGCCCCTGGAACCCTAGTTTAATCCTGAATCCGAATCCAGGGCGCGAATGGTAGCGGAGACTATCTGAAGATTACGCACTTGAACTACGTGACCAAACTAAACATTTCATGCTAAAAATATGCGTAAGTCAAAAACAACATACCTTCTTATTTTAGTATTGGGCTAAGCAATATTGCAAAGTAACACATCATTGGAATCGTCTCTCCGAGACGCTTCCAATGACGAGTCACCTGAAAATATTGTGTTTTCTTTCAAAATACTATCCATATTTATCGGTTTTGACTTACGAAATATTTTTCTTAATTAAGTCGTTAGGTAAAACGGTACCTAGGGACATACCGCCTGAAATCATTTTTAAGTCAGTGCGATTTTGTGCTATTCTATGACTGAATCTATTTCATTCGATAGAAATCTATGATATACCCGTATATATTGCATGCATATAATAAGTTAACATTTCAAGGATTGCACTATTCTCCACCAGTTTACCCTTTCCCAAACAATAACGACATTTGACCACTTTGTTGCAGACGACTTTAGAAAACATTGTGGGAAAAGGAGAAATTGCTCGTAACGAGCAATTTTCCCTTTTCCCGCAATGTTTTCTGCCCTATCAGAAGATTATTATCTCGTGCATCCATCCTACGAAGACCGTCTGGTAATGGTTGTGGTAGACAGTGATCCCAGGGTAGAGCGTCGGCCTAAGGGCACGAGTGTCGTGGGTTCGACTCTCGTAAACAGCGGGATCCGCTTTGCGATCTTCTATTGATACACACTATACGCCGGGGCCGATAACCCGAAAAAATGTAACCCTACACTCATATCCGAGGTGTATTTCTCAGCTCACGGAAAGTAGTTCCGATCGACCGCCTGGAATCATTTTTTAAGTCAGTGCGTTTTTGTGCTATTTAATGTCTAGCTCTGTTTCATTAGATAGAAATATATAATATACCCGTATATGTTGCTTGAATATAATAAGTTAACATTTTAAGGATTGGACTATTCTCCATCAGTTAACACTTTCCCAAACAATAACGACATTTGACCACTTTATTGCAGACGACTTTAGAAAACATTGTGGGAAAAGGAAAAATTGCTCGTAACAAGCAATTTTTCCTATTCCCAAAATGCTTTCTGCCTTATCAGAAGATTATTTTCCAATTTCATCACATCTGAAATGTCCTCTGCAAACTCTTTCAATTTGAGACAGCCGAAAAATTGTTGTTTGGGAAAGGGTTAAGACCCAACTATATGGAAAGCAATATGTAACACAAATTATTAGACCAAGTATACCGACATATATATACATGTATACATATAGAGGGTTTCACGATAAAAGGATTTGCAAAATAATTTTACGCACATGCGTACGACCAGCTTCGTGCTTCAGGACGTACACCAGACTAGCACCTCCATCATACGAAGACCGTCTGGTAATGAATATGGAGGACAGTGGTCCAGGGGTAGAGCGTCGGCTTCAGGACACGAGCGCCGTGGGTTCGACTCCCATAAATAGCAGGATGCGCCTTTCGATCTTTCATTAATCCACATTCGGCGCGAGTACTGGTAATATATGTATCCAGGAAGCAGAATGGAGAGTGATTAATCCAAGTTGTAAGAACATGTTCCACATTGGATATAAAATGAATAAGTTTAAACTGCTTGCCTCAGTTGCCAAGGGGTTCGAGTTCAGATGTCCTAGAAATCGCGATGCATTTCTAAACGTGGATTCATATCGCTGTAGTCTACATAGCGGTGATAGGATGCCTCCGAATGATCCAGACGTAGGTTTTTCTTTCGCACACTCATTTACAGCAGGGATCACCCGAGTTTACGGTATAATCGAATTTTGCACGAAAGGTTACAATCGTAACTACTCGGGTATTTCCGTGACCTGAGAAATACAAATCAATATACATGACGATATGAAGTGCCTTATCACACGTGTATCAGGTGCGTAGCTAGTCCGCCATGGATGTGGATTCAGGTTTAAGTTAAGGGAATCGGTGCATTCTATGCGATTTCAGGGTCATTAACGACATTAAGGCGTCAAAGGTTTATGCATTAACAAAGTAGAATTGTGATTTAAAAAACTCCTGTTGTTGTCAAATCATGTGGATACAGCCGCGTTCTCGCGTATAGGCAGCTACGTGTCTGACTATATGTTTTATTCATCGTGGTGACAGTGTACCTTGGAAGCTTGGATGTGTTTGCTCCTATATGTTAGAATATTTGAAGTTAAATTTTATTTCTTTAAACTTTGCAACAGCTGAACTGTTAAACAATACACACCGGAGAACGGTCATTGGTAGCAGATTAGTTCATGTGATATCTTTTAAGACATGTATACAGTTAATTGATATGTATCTCAATCCAAAACAAGTTGCATCACTTTTGAGATCTATCAAACAAAGACTGTACATACTTAGATAAATTAACACTTTCTGAATCAATTATGCTTTCAATTGCTACTGTAAATTGTATAGCAAACAGCAATACAAAAACTGAATTGTTTCAACATTTATCATGACTTTTAAATTTTTCATATGTGAACAAGCACCTTAATATAAAGCCAAAATTCAGAAAGGACGTCACAACGTTGGTTGTTGGTTCTTAAAACCATTTGATTCCAAGCTTAGTGGTATTGTGATTGCTTATGGGAGAAAAAAAGCCTGACACCACATGTAATAAACAAGCTGACAAATGAGATAATTTTAATTCGATTTTAATCAAAAAATAATTACAAAGATTGATGACTTAACTTGTGTAACTAAACCCTTGTTCGAGATTTCAAAGGCTATTGAATTAAAAGGAACAGCAGACAAGAAGTAGAGAGCTTCGAAAATGATATCTTTAAGTTTAAAGATTCCAATTTCTTTATTATGGTGGCTAGAAACCAATTGGATAAAAGAAATCAATACTGATTGCGACCAATTGGTTCTGTTGTCTCATTTGTTTCTGTCTTTAGTTTGTATGGTGTATCAACAATTTTTTAGTTATGTAACGCCTTTCCTAGTTTCACAAGCACTAGGCTAGGGCTCTGAAGTGACTAGTCAAAGATCACTCCCACGAAACCAGAGGTGTCAGTGGGGCTTGATCCTGGCACCCCCAAGTTTTAAGTCCGCCTCCTTAACCACTGGGGGTCCCTTTGTTTCTTTCGTCATATTCTTCCAGGACATTAGAATGCACGAATTGAAAGGATTAAAAGAATGCTGTTACCTTTCTTCGAAACAATTGCTGTATTTACATGACTGTTGTCAAAAAGTATAGAAATTTTGTGGGATAAGGAGAGACAATTATCTTTGTAACCATCTTTATCCAATTCCGATTTTTTTTATGCACCCATTATATCATAGATGAAAAAGTTGCACTTATAGGAATAAAAAAAGGAGTAATATGAAGAAATACATCTGCCGCTGAAAGAAATACATGTTTATGAAAAACATGTAACATTTTGAAAGGAATCTTTTTTAAAATTTGATTTACATTTTTTTTTTTAAAAATCAATTAATTCAAAGTTCATGTTAACACTAGGCTAGCCAGCTGAAATACTCTTTTGGATAAATTCTTAAACTGGTTAATTTTTCTACTCGTAAATAACTCCACATATTCCTTTCTTCATGAATTGACTCATTCTAAAGGACCAGAGGTAGAACATGTAAGAAAACACTGTTGTAAGAAAAAAGAGAAATAGCTTGTAATGAGGTTAAATGTTCAAAATAGAAAAAAATGAAAAAAATACATTCTTTGCAATTGGTATCTACAAGTGCTTACAATATTACCAATTTAACAATAAAAAAAAAAGTACTGAAAACTACCCTTCGTAGTATCCAACAAATGTGTTGAACAAACAGGAACAAAAATAAATGCTCAGGAACAAAAATAAATGCTCAGGAACAAAAATAAATGCTCAGGAACAAAAATTAATGTTCATGAACAAAAAGTTGTTGATAAAAATGTTCATGAATTTTATCAATGAAAATGCATACAGTGAAGTATAAAATAAAAACCACAATAAAGTGAGACATTCAATAGGAATGCTGAAAAATAATACCCCTTTTGTAATAAAAAAAAATTCAAACACACTTGTTTCATTGAAAACGTGGTAACAAAAGCAGAATTTGACAAGTCACAGATGCATGTTTGACCACAAATTCCTATACTAGTGGAAGACAGCTATCCTTGGGAAGCAAATCTGATTAACCCTTTACCAAACTGCAAACTTTCCACTGTCCCAAATTGAAAGAGTTTGCAGACAACATTTCAAAATGTGATGAAATTGAAAAATAATCTTCTGATAGGGTAGAAAACGTTGTGGGAAAAAGGAGAAATTGATTGTTATGAGCAATTTCTTCTTTCCTGCAATGTTTTCTACAGGGTTAAGGACACAGAGGTCATACCAAACTCCTCACAGTGACCTCCCTTTAAAGGACTTGATCATTGCCACCACAAATGTCACATGACCATATTGCTTAGAAACGAAAATGGCGTTTAAAGATGGTGATGACACCCCCAAAAGATCAATATTTTTTGCTTTACTAGTAAAGAAAAGGATTACTTTTAAGTTTAACTAGTCAAAAATCAATACAAGAAGTACAAGAAGACCTCATTACTAAATTAACTACTATATCCGGTACAAAATTGAAAAAAAAACACAAAAAAAACCCCCCATTTAATTTCATCTAAATCAGGATGAAAAGTTTGTGGTGACAGTGATTGATACAGTATAGCAAGGGGAGATTACTGTAAGGATTTTGGAGAGGTAGGCTTGTTCCTGTGAGTAGCAGGCTCCAACTTCCTACTTTTCATTAATCCACATATTGGCGCAAGTATCGACTTGCGGGTATGTATCCAGTTCGCAGAATCAAGAGTGATTGATATTAGTTGTAAGAACTTGCCGCACAACTGATGCAAATCAAATACAAGTGTAGTTTAAACTTATACCAAATTGTCCAAAAGGGATACCGGGAAACAGAAAGTTTGCAATGTAAGAAAATATCAAATAATCATATATCACAGAATAAACTATTCAAGCTGAATCTTCTAACTTTCCCTGACAGAAGTAACTTTCTATGTATTATTGTATTCTTTACAGTAGAGACTTTAAAATCATTGGTAACATGGGGCACAAATTTTCTGATTTCAGTGTTAAACCCTTTACCAAATACCAAATTTTAGACTGTCCAAAATTGATAAGAGTTTGCAGACGACATTTCAAAATGTGATGAAATTGAAAAATGTTCTTCAGATAGAACAGAAAACATTGTGGGAAAAGGAGAAATTGCTCGTAACGAGCAATTTCTCCTTTTCCCACAATGTTTTTTTTAAAGTCATCTCCAACAAAGTAGTCAAATGTCATTATTGTTTGGGAAAGGGTTAAGGACACTCCCACGAAACAAGAGGTATCAATACGGTTCGTACCCAGGACCCATAAGTTCTACAACCACTTACTTAACTACTGGGCCATTCAGGACCCTTCGAAATAGAAATCTAACATCAATTTCACAGAGTTTTAGTCTGGAATTTCAGCATTTTGAAATGACTGGCTCAACAAATACGAAGGAAGACAAATAAATATATGAGTTGGTAAAAATAACACTGACATCCATCTAAATGAACATTGTATATGGAGGAAATTTAGCGCAAATTATAGAATGGAAAAGAATGTAGAATCTAAAATACATCGTCGGTGTATAAAGTAGAGCATTAAAACTGGGGTAAAAGTAGTTCCGGCGTACTATGCAAATGAAGGTGTCACATGTCAAGTACCCTTGAATCACTTGGTTCTCATGGCACCGCTTTTTTCTGTCACCTTTGCACCAATATAACAGGATAAATCCCATTAATAGTCTTTGAAGACCTTGGAAAAAAGCACACATGTTAATCAGTAACAAATATGTGAGTGAAGCAAACATGTTTTTTTCTTACCCCGAATTAAAGTGAAGCACAATAGACCTTTATTGCACTCTTCAAAGATTTACATTGAAGTAACCATTTTTTTTACATTTCATTAACATTCAAAAACTTTTTCTCCTATTATTTGCATATTATGTCATATTCTTAGATATTTCTTAATATGGGCATGGCTTCATTACTCTACAATTTCAAGAAAAAAAATGACAGGAATAATTTGAAATTCTGTTTGGTTTTTGAACGGTTTTGATTAAATTGTAGCAAACAACGGATATGTATAAGTCAAGATTCTTAAAGCATTCAAAATTCCTAGCTCATGTTTGGATTTGCAAAGTAAAACACTAGTTGCAAAACGATCAATATAATAATATCCAAGGTTCAAAGACCACATTCAGGTACTTGTATTTGCTTTGGTTAAAGAATAAATTGAAATGTAAATAATGAAAGTATATATATTTAAAATGAATGTCAATGAATTCTGTTATTAAATCCAAAGTAGTTTCCTCCCATTCATTTTCATTCATGACATTGAAATTAAAATTACATGAATGAATTGTGGCAAATAAATATTTCAATCTATAAGAAATTCTTATGATATAAAATCTGATTTAATGGCATTTGTTCTGAAAAATCTTTGAATTTGTTACACAGACCTTTCCCCATTACGGATGGAATACCATAACTCTTATAGTGCTGGAACTGACTTCATGCTTATGCAAACAGGTTGGATCCAGGCTTGCCACCAAGTAAATTGGTAGCTGGCCTGTGATCTAACCTGTTTGCTACTCTGAGTATCTTCCCTCATCAAAAGTAAGCAAACATTTAAGGTTTTGGAAAGCAGACAACACAAAATTCTATTTTCAGAAAATTACCCAGCATTCTAAGAGTTAACACACAAAGCTAGCGAATGAAAATTAACCAAATTAGGAGATGTTGATAAGAGACTATACTTATAAGCACCCATGCATCTAAAGTAACTGACTTAGCATGCATACTGCAATTTCATGCATAAAACGAAGCGAATTCTACACAGGAATGATTTCATAACACATAAACGCTTATATCGTACCCTAATTGTTTTGAGCTTAACACATTCCCCAATGTAAGCTCATTTGAACACATTGGCCAGAAAATAACTAAGACAGCATAGACAAATTAATAAGAAATGCTTGGGTATCAGAACATCTAGCCACTCGCTGCCCATCCCATGATTTACCATGAAAAAACATTTCTTGAAATTGAAAATGCCTTTGATATAAAGGAGGAATTGCTTGCAAGTAACTCATCACACTGGCACAGTAGATAATTATGCTCTAGGAATATCTCAAGTTAATTTCTCTAGCTGATTAACCCATTACCAAACAATAAGAATAGTTGACCAGTTTGTTGCAGACCACTTTGGAAAACATTGTGGGAAAAGGAGAAATTGCTCATGATGAGTAATTTCTCCTTTTCCCACAATTTTTTCTACCCTATCAGAAAAATACTTTTCCATTTCATCACATTTTAAAATGTTGTCTGCAAACCCTTTCAATTTGGGACAGTCAAAAATTTAATGTTTGGAAAAGGGTTGATTCAAACATTCAACAATTCTATTTCTACTGCAGTTTGAAAAAAAAAAAAAAAAAAAAAAAAAAAAAAAAATCCCGAAATTAATCAGTCCAATAGCTTCTAACAATGGTTGTTCAACTCCATTTCCATTTTTTTTTTCTATCTATGGGTTTTACATCACATCAACATTATTTCAGTTTTTTAGCCATGCCCCACTCTTAATGATGGATTCAACTGCCCATAAGGGCTGGTCAAGGCGGATAGAACCATCGGAAGACTGCCTCTAATGACAATCCATATCCTTCTCAGGATTTGAACCCACACGGAGAGGGGCCATGTTATTTCAAGTTCTGTACTCTAACCACTAGGCCACGGAGGCCCCTTCCTAAATCTTTACTTTTATGTAGAAGAGAAAAGTTATTAACCCTTTACCAAACACCAAATTTTAGACTGTCCAAAATTGAAAGAGTTTGCAGAAAACATTTCAAACTGTAAAGAAATTGGAAAATTATCTTCTGATGGGGCAAAAAACATTGTGGGAAAGGGAAAATTGCTCATTACAAGCAAATTTTCCTTTTCCCACAATGTTTGCCAGAGTCTTCTGCAACAAAGTGATTAACTGTCGATATTGTTTGGTAATGGGTTAAATCAGACTGCATCGAAGAAGTGTATCTCATAACCATCAATTCCGAGTTCAAGCAAATTAAGATTCAATTTACATTATCTTAAAAACTTGTGACTAATTTGAAAAAAAAGTAAGTTAACTTCTATCTATGAATTCTTTAACTTCATAACAAATTGAAGAAAATATGTAATCCTTTGTCTTATCTAAAAGAAGAAGCCAATAGTCAATCCACAATCAACTTAAGCAAGTTTGGATCTACTCAAACTCAAGAGAGTTAAGATCTACTCAAAACTCAAGAAAGTTTAAATATAAATCCACTCTATTCTCAATCACATTTGAATCGAATCTAAACTCAGGCATGTTTGGATTAACTCTCAACTCAAGCAAGTTGAGACCCACTGTGAAACTAAAGTAAGACAGCAAATTTAGATCCACACTCATCCCAAGCAAGTAAACCCTTAAAGTGTTAGAACTGACTTCATACTTATGCAAACAGGTTAGATCCAGGCCAGCTGCCAAGTAAATTGGCAGCTGGCCTGTGATCAAACCTGTTTGCTGCTCTGAGTATCTTTCCTCACCAAAATTAAGTAGATATTTCTGGTTTTAGCAGGTAGATCTACTCTAAATTCAAGCTAGTTTAGATCCACTCCAAATTCAAGCAAGCCTCGATCAACTCCAAAGTCAAGCAAGTTTAGATCTACTCAAAATTAAAGCAAGTCTACATTCAATCCAAATTCAAGCAAGTTTAGATCCACTCTTAATTGAAGCAAGTTTAGATCCTCTCCAAACTCAAGCAAGTTTATACATGTATTCACTTCTATCTCAAGGGAATTGAAATCAGCTTTAAACATAAGCAAGTTTAGATAAACTCTCAACTCAAGCAAGTTAAGTTCCACTGTCGCATCAAGTAAATTCTGATTTACTCTTTGCTTAAGCAAATGATGATCTTCTCAACTCAAGCAAATTTTGATCCTTTCTCAGGCCATTAAAGTTTGCATCCACTCTCAACTTAAGCAGGTTAGATCCACTTTCACCTCAAGCGTAAGTTACGATTTTATCCTCACAAAGCTTACTTCATGACAATTCACCCGCAGAATATTTCTACACTTTGACTTGAATATCAGGGATCCCGCCACATTCCTATGGGTCCAGAATATTCTAAATCCTTGATCGTAGACTTCTTTTAGCACAACTAACGCCTTGTAGTACATATGATTGTCTGCTTCCGCAGGTGGGTAATTCATGTCCAGATGGAATTCGACCATCAAATTGTCTATTTTGTCCAAGTCCCCTGACTTGGCCATGTCTGCTAACACCTCCCATTCCATTTTCTCGATGTCAATCTTGACTATTGATATCTTTTTCTGAAAACAGAAAGGTGGATAACAATGTTTAATCTTTCATGAGAAAAAATGAACAAAATAAATGATATACGGTGGGCGACAGTGTTGCAGTGGTAGAGCGTCAGCCTCTTTAATGGAGGGTTCTAGGTTCAAATTCCTGTAAAGTGAGGTGAGAACTGCCGGGACTAACCCACAAGTCACAACAACTGGTGAATTATCCAGGAAGCAGTCATCAAGAGTGACTTGAAAGGCTTAACTAAGCCTCCTTCACAATCAATGTAAAACAAATCAATCAAACAAACATGCCTTAATACAGACCACTGTTAGACAGTGGTACAGTGGTAGAGCAACATCTTCTTGTAACAAGAGTCCCAGATTCAATCCCCACTAGCTGCGAGGTGAAAATTGTCGGGACTAGCCCACAAATCTGTGAAAATATTGGTTAAGTATCCAGGAAGCAGTCATCGGGATTCAATTTAATTAGCTTTAAGCTTTGGTCACAATCGATGTGAAATAAACACAATAGAACATCTTTATCTAGAACATCTGATTGTTGAACTTTTCTATATGTCAAAGTAAATCTGGGGTCCTAAATCATTTGTTCTTTATTTCCATGTATTCATGTTCCAGACATCTATACATCAACTTCATTCTCTGTCCAACATTTTAGTATAAATACAATTTTCTTTTTACAGTGAATGTTACAGAAGCTGGTAGCTTATTATATTCAGTCATTCAGTCATCTAGATGGCTATTGCCTTGACACTTAACCAGTATGTGCGCCAAATTGCAGGTTAGTCCTGGCAATTTTTCACTTTGCCTAACAGGTATTAAACCCAGGACCCTCTGTACAAAATAAGGCTGACACTCTACCACTGCACCACTGTTGCCCATTTTAATGAAATCCCTTGAACTCAGAGGTGTAACGAACCGAGCAAATGAACCTCTCAAAGACACAAACACATCCGATCAGTGAAAAACACTGTCGTTCACTGAGCGGTTGTGTTGTCTATATATATACCAGCATATTCTCTCAAACAATGCATTAGGTTCCTCAGTTGCATAAACGTTCAACGAACGTTACATAACTCCCACTTCCGTGAAGACTCGTCCCGAGTCTTGGCCCTTGGGAGGCACGTGGGGAAGGCAACTCCGATAGAAGGGTAAGTCTTAATCCCACCGCTGCCACCAATGTAACGAACAGAGCAAATGAACCTCTCAAAGACACAAACACATCCGATCAGTGAATAACACTGTCGTTCACTGGGCGGTTGTGTTGTCTATATATATACCAGCATGTTCTCTCAAACAATGCATTAGGTTCCTCATTTGCATGAACGTTCAACGAACGTTACAGAGGTATAGAGATTCTACTGTTTTAAAAAATGTAAGACAACAAAATTATACCTCTTGGTGTCCAAGCCTCTCCTTGATAGAGCTGTAACGAAGAACCTCCCACCCATTATTGGTGATTGTGTCGTTACTTGCTATTCCCAGGTTGTAGAAATAGTTTAGAGACCGCCTATGGAAGTCTTTAACACCCATGCTGAAATTAAACAACAAATAGGATGAATTAGCTGATAAACACTCGATTTAACAACATGGTCTAAAATTATAACTTTTTTAGTTACATATCAGTGACAACTTGGTAAACCATGATTAACAAATTACCACCTAAAGCTACAGTTTTGCGTCTTGCAGTAGACGACATTCAAAAAGCATTGTGGAAAAGGAGAAATTGCTTGTGACAAGCAATTTTTCCTTTTGCCTTAATGCTTTTTAAATCTATTCACATATCACAACAGCAGAACTAATAGAATTTTCGCATGATTACAAAACTTTTCTAAAATTGTCTGATTCAAGGTAATAAAATGTTGTCTGCAGGTGGTACAGAGTTAAGTGATGCACAATCTGCATAAGGTTTATGAATCCAAAGTTTTTAAATGGACCATCTCATATACAGTCCAACTTGTTTTAAGCCACCACCCTTTTAAGCAGCCACCCTGCCTTAAACAATCACTACAGAACGTCCTAATGTTGGATTTATAGTGTACATCAATTTGTGTTAAGCAGCCAACCTGTCTTAAACAGCCAATTTACTCAGTTCCATAGGCTGGCCTCTTAACACAAGTTTGCCTGTAGATAGTTAATTTGCAATGACAGACCTTTAATGATGGAAGAAGAACCCACTATTGCTAAATTGCCGATAAGAGCTGGTCAGGCCGTATAGAACCATTGGGATTCCATAAGTCAGTTGGAAGACTACCTCTCATGAAGATGCAAATCCCGTCACCAGGATTTGAACATACACGGAGAAGGGCCATGTGATTTCCATTTCTGTGCTTGAACACCTAGGCCACTCAAGCCCCTTAAAGTACTTGAAAACTCTTATGCCAACAAACCAATTTTACTTGCAAAAGATATCATGTATAATAAGAGTATGAGTACATTTCAGCGCCAATCTTTGTTTCCCAGTGAATAAAAGAAGAAATTCTCCCTGTAAAATGATTTCAAAGGTGTGCCAAAGCAGGCCTGTAAAGTTTCTGAATCATATAGTTCAAGATAGTAATCTTTTATGTGTTTACAGTGAACCCTCGTTTAACAACTTTTGAAAACATTGTGGGTAAAGGAGAAATTGCTCGAGACAAGCAATTTCTCCTTTTCCCACAAAATTTTCTGCCATTTCAGAAGATGTTTTTTGAATTTCATCACGTTTTGAAATGTCGTCTGCAAACCCTTTCAATTTGGGACGGTCGAACATTTGGCGTTTGCTAAAGGGTTATAGTATACACATACATACAGAACGTTTATGTCTTAATGTGTATAAGAACATGCTCTGCTTCATTAGTCCGGATGATTTAGTAATCCTGACATTTTGTTGTGAACGGCCGTGTTCGGATTAACGAGACATCACTGTATATGGGATTTAACACAGTGTCAAATATATTTCACTTATGTTGCAGCATCCCTGGATTTCACAAACTTGTACATGACTGAGACTCTTGAGTGTCTTGCCAAAGCGCACTACAAAGAACTCTGAGGTAATAATGAGGCCCAAACCAGGGACCCCCTAGTTCTAAGACCACTACCTTTAAGGCACATGAAAGGAGACGAGTACATATAAATTACTGAAAAAGTATATGGAGTTCGTTTATAATGTTCATAAAAGTCATGAGAATTAATTTACAAGGACACTAAGACCCTTTTATATACACTGCTTTAACCCAAGTTATTTTGTGCTTGAAATTTTGTTGTCTCCAATTCCATCATGTTTATCAACAACCTGTTTGTTTACATATTCAAAATAATGAATTCTGATTGGTCTGTTAAAAAATTTGTGTATCAACTGACATGGTCAGATGTGAAGAATCAGGCAATCTGAATTATTAAACTGGATAATCTGGGTTAATTCTCTTTGGCTTTTAAGTTTAAGTTGTGTTGATGTTTTTTTTGGGTGATAACTATTTGAATCTGACCAAAAGTTTACCAAATGATATAGTTTGATATAGCGTTCATCTCCTTTGATGAGCCTTGAACCACTTGGCCACACAGGGCCTGCTTACCTTGGGTCAAATGAATGCACCTCACATCCATACTCGTCGATGGCAGAATCGTCAAAGGTGAAATCATTATTTATACTGAAAAAGACAAGCCAATCAATTTGGAAATCTTGCATTTAAGTTGTAGTGAAAAAACTTTCCAATTCTATTGTAATTGTTAGTTTAATCCTTTACCAAACACCAAATTATCGAATGTCCCAAATTAAAAGAGTTTGCAGACAACATTTCAAAATGTGATGAAATTGGAAAATAATCTTCTGATAGCGCAGAAAATATTGAAGGATAAGGATGAATTGCCTGTTAAGAGCAATTTTTCCTTTTCCCACAATGTTTTCCAGAATCTTCTGCAACAAAGTGGTTAAATGTTGTTACTGTTTGGTAATGGGCTAAACATATTTTATTCAAGAAATAAACACCATTGTATACATTACAAACAATTTAGTGAAAAAGATTTGAAACGGAAGCTCATCTCATTGATGGCGACATACAGGTTATTTACAATATAATAAATTTGATGATTATTTACCTATTTATGTAATAAAATGTAGAAAGAAAGTATATTAAACTATTATTATTATAGTAAATATAATCAAAATGACAAATTGTAATTGTTCAAAAGTCCATTATGAGAGTTTATATAACCATATAAGTCAGGTTAACCCTTTCCCAAACAACAAATTTTCGACTGTCCCAAATTGGAAGAGTTTGCAGACAACATTTCAAAATATGATGTAATTGCCAAAAAATATTCTTATAAGGCAGAAACAATTTGGAAAAAGGAAAAATTGCTCGTCACAAGCAATTTCTCCCTTTCCACAATGTTTTCTGAAGTCGTCTGCAACACAGTGGTCAAATGTTGTTATTGTTTGGGCAAGGGTTAATCAATAATCATTCCTATGTATCCTGAGGCAAACAAAATCCATTGGAAAGCTCCTCTATTATCTTCTTTTATAAAATATCATAATTAGATATTCTATACACGTATAACATTTTCCTTCCTTAAGTTAAATATTCAAAATTAAATTCACCACTATGAATGTTAAAATGATAATCAATTAAATGATTAAATGTTGTAGCTTTGAAGAAATACCAAAAGTTGAATTTTTCACAATGAAAAAAAAAGTTTGGGATATAAACATTGTGACAAAATAATAATCTTCAAATCATGAGAAATTCCCCTTTTGTTATGAAAATTTCTCCAGTCTTCCGGTATAGAAAGATAAAACCAGTGTTAAAATGTAAGTAACAATTAAAGTTGGTTGAATTATCAAATACAGTTCATTTCATAACATGTTTTAATCACCTCTCAGTAAAAGTGGAATACACCAAATATTTTCCTACCACAAACAATTGAATTGCTTTTGATTATTGAACGACTTGCTCAAACTGTAAACTAACATGCCGGTCAAAAGGTCAACTTCAGCTCTGAGCTGGGCCTTTATGGTCGATTTATTACTCAGATCTTTTATGAGTATAGGGCTTTGCAAATAGAAGTTAAAATTTGTTGACAGAATGTTGAGCTGGACTCTGCATAATGTCTTGCCCAAGGACACCCCACGAAAAAAAAATCCAATCCTCTGAAGTGAATATTGAGTCGGGAGCATTCCTCTCCGTCATTAGTCCTACAGTGATACCTTAACCCTTATAGTGCTGGGTACCGTTTTACTAAACAGTTTACGCTTAAGATTTGCGTAAGTCTAAAACAACAATTCCTCTTATTTCAATATTGGACGAAGCAATATTGCAAAGTGACACATCATTGAAATCGTCTCTCCGAGACGCTTCCAATGAAGTGCCACATTGCAACATTGTACTTTCATTGAAGATACTATCCATGTTTATCAATTATAACTTACGCACATATTTTCCGTAACTTGTTTAGTAAAACGGGCCCCTGGAACCGAATTCATGCTTATGCAAACAGGTTATATCCAGGCCAGCCACCAAGTAAATAAAAGTCTGACCTGTGATCTAACCTGTTTGCTACTCTTGAGTATCTTTCCTCATAAATAATTAGCAATTATTAAGATTTTGGAAAGCAGCCAACACAAAAAATCTATTTTTAGAAATTTACCCAGCATTCTAAAGGTTAACCACTAGACCAAGCTGGACCCCTTTCAGTAACAAACATTTGCCAGGGTGACCTACAGTGTCATAGAGTTGACATGTATGCGAATTTTTTTTTTGGTTTTTCAGAGTTAGCAATTTGAAATAATGAGATGATTAAGTCCTTATTTCTACTTACTTTCTCGAAATAACGAGATAATGAAGTTGTTATCTCGACTTGTTAACTCGAATTAACGAGATCATTAAGTCGTTATTTCTACTTACTAACTCGAAATAACAAGTTAGTTAAGTTGTTATAACGAGTCAGTTGACCAATCAGATGGTTTGTTGTATGTAGCGAAATCATGTGAAGTGGCGTACAGTGTGACGCAATGTTAACCACTCCTGCTTTTGTATGCACAAGGGTACATATTACTTTTAGTTAAAGAGTGAGTGAATCTGTTTGGTTAACTTACATAATGATTTAACTATCCCGTTATTTCGAGTTAGTAAGTAAAAAAAAAACACTTTAAGTTAGTAAGTCAAAATAACGACTTAGCTATCTCATTATTTCGAGTTTGTAAATCAAAATAAGGACTTAGTTATCTCGTTATTTCACGTAAGTTAATCAAAATAACAACTTAATTATCTCGTTATTTCGAATTAGTAAGTCGAAATAATGACTTAATTTTCTCGTTATTTAGACTTACTTACTCAGAAAAAACAAAAATAAAATTGGCATACATGTCACCTCTATACCACCGTAGTGGCCTACCAGTGCAAGGCAATGAAATTGTGCTCTGTTGTTTGCTGTGTAAACATAATTAGGTTTTATTCTTTTTCTTTTTTAATATAGGGTTTTTTTCAGTTATATAACAGCTTTCCTGGATTCACCTGTTCTTGGCTAGGGCTCTGAAAGTGTCTTGCAAAAGGACGCTCACAAGAAACCAGTAGTTTTGCATAAACCCAGGACCACCACCTTAACTACTAGACCACATGAAAAACCCTTTAAACAAATGGTACTTACCCAAATGAATACACAACACAGGGCGGTTTAGGCCTAAATTTGGATTCGTCACACACATCCCAACCTCCGTCTCGAATCTCACCTAAACGATCTATCTTGTAGCAGAAATACTGGAGGTTTTCTATATACCTGTATAAATTAAAAAGGACGTTTTAAAGTTATTACTGCAAAAAAAATATTTAAGAATTTCAAAAATCTCGATGAATTACATTGTGTGTATTGTATAAGGAAACTCTATATAAGGAAATCGTGTCGAAATTTACATAATATAGCTGAATAAATTGCATGTTCATTGGCGTAGCTTCTTTTATGCACTTAATTCAGACACAAGCCTACACTTTTATTTCAGGGAGCAAGAAAAAAGGCTCAAAACATAAGAAAGGGCCTCTTTTTCCTGCTTAAACAAAATATATGTTTGTGCTCTCAAATACATACCAGGACAAACCTCGGCCATTTCAGACTGCACATTTTTTTCGCAAGGGAGAATGCCCCGCAACCCCCCTAGAATGACTACACATTCATTTCAGTCAAGCTATGCCCCTGGCAGTACCTGTGGTAGAGAAACGCTAGCTGTTCATGGTTTAACCTTCGCAGCATGGCTTTAGGAGGTATCAGTACGGATCTGTTGTTCTTCACCTCGTTGATGAACTTGGCCTCGTCCATCCCTGGTGTTACATCACAGTCAATCCTCGCCAGGGCATCCTCCAAATATTTCTGAGCTCTGGCCTGCTCTGCCCTCTCTTTCTAAAATCACAAACAAGACACAGGAGTGGTTAAAATGAAAGGTTCATCATTGCTCAATTTTTTATTCTTTTTTGAAACGCTACATTGTTGGTACTTATTAGAATTGTCTCTCCGAGAAAATGGAAAATAATCTTCTGATATGGCAGAAACATTGTGGGAAAAGGAAAAATTGCTCATAAAGAGCAATTGCTCCTTTTCCCACAATGTTTTCCAGGGTTGTCTGCAACAAATTAAGTGGTTAAATGTTGTTATTGTTTGGTAATGGGTTCAGTTGCTCATCAAAACGGTACCCAGGTTTATCAAGAGGTATTTGCTCCTAAGAATAATACAATTCTTAATAAATAAATGGGATTTTAAGATGCATAAACATTTTCTTCATTTAAAGTGGGTATACTAAATGTTATATACATTGGGATACTAAAAGGAGGGAATGGCAAAATCTGGTTTTGATCAACTTGTCTGTATAAGCAAATCGTTTTCTACACTTGTCCATTTATAAATGTTACATAGTTACATGTTTTCAGCAGAAGTTTACTTGTCCTTAAAAGCTTGGACAAGCTGAGCAATACGGACAATTGATTTTGCCACCCCTTTACATATTAACTAAAATCTAAAATTAATAAAGACTCGATTATAAGGTCATTTCCTATTTCTACGTTAAACTTTTAAAGATCATCAAAGATGCAAAAATAACTATACAAAAAAAAATACATTATGATTAATAATTATTAACTGCCCTTCCTCTTTTGGGCTGTTGGTTGTTTGAATCATATGGGTCTATATTTATCTTGGGACCTCAGTACCATGTTATATACCGGTACTATGGTATATTTACATGGTACTGACACCAAGATAAATATTGATCCCTATAATGGTTTGAATTTGTGTTAAAGCAAATTTTTAAAACATCTAAATTACACTAAAAATGTATACAATGGATAAGAAAAAAAATCTTAAGCGAGTTCCTCCATAAAACATGAATTAAAATGCATCTGCTGCCTATTATAATAACTGTAACTATCATTGTGACAAAAGAAATTGCTTAATCATCATTAATTACTCTTTTTGTCACAATGACTTGCTTCCATTAGGCATATCCATTTTCTGCTGTAGCACCAAATTGGACCAGTAACGTATTCCAATATAAGGGAAAGATTTAAATAGTCTACTTTTTACATCTATAAACAGTCAATCTTGTTTTAACCCATTACCAAACAATAAGGACATTTGACCAGTTTGTTGCAGACAAGTTGTCACAACTCTGGAAAACATTGTAGCAAAAGGAGATATTGCTACAATGAGTAATTTCTCCTTTTTCCACAATGTTTTCTGTCAGATTACAAGAATATTTTTCAATTTCTTCACATTTAATGCCTAGTTTTCAACCGTCCAAAATTGAAAGAGTTTGCGGGCGACATTTCAAAATGTGATGAAATTGGAAAATAATCTTCTGATAGGGCAGAAAACATTGTCATTTAATTGAAATGAAACACAGATGTAATTGAAATGAAACACAGATGTAACTGAAATGAAATGCGTGTACAGTGAAGCCTCGTTTATCCGGACCCCGAATATCTAGATGTTTCTCAATCCAAACAAAATTGTAAGGGAACGGAATTATTGTGCAGTAATTTCTCCTTGATCAACATTGTTTTCTGCCATATCAGAAGATTAATTTTGAATTTCAATTTGGGACGGTCGAAAATTTGGCGTTTGGTAAAGGTTTATAAGTATACTCGTGCATCTAGACCGTTTATGTCCAAATATGTTTAAGAACAGGCCCTGTTTCATTTGTCCGGAAATTTGTTCATTATACCGGAAATTTTGTTGGGACCGGACATGTTCAGATCACCAAGATATTACTGTAATTGAAATGAAAAACAGATGTAACTGAAATAAAACACAGATGTTATTGAGATGAAACATATATTTAATTGAAATGAATAACAGATGTAACTGAAATGAAACACAGATGTAATTGAAATGAAACACAGATGTAATTGAAATGAAACACAGATGTTATTTAAATGAAACATATTTGTTATTGAATTGAAATTAAACACAGATGTTATTGAAAGGATATGCATCAGTAATTGAAATGAAAAACAGATGTTAATCATTTAAATAAATAACAGATGAAATTGAAATATATAAAGTTGAAATTAAACTGAAACACAGTCCAAATTCAAATTACAGTTTAAATTCAAATGAAACCTAAACACAGTTGAACTCAAAACACAGTTGAAATTGAACTGAAACACATTTGAAAGTTAACTGAACCATGTTTGAAAGTGAACTGGAACACATTTGAAAGTGAACTGGAACATATTTAAAAGTTAACTGAAACGAGTTTGAAAGTGAACTGAGAGGCATTTGAAATTTATTTGGTGTGAATTTCAAAAACTATCATGATTTTATACTGATACAATGACAACTGTAATATTACAGATTTCTAACGAATCATATGACTATATTATTGACAGCTTCCCAACCCTGTTTATAACTGTACATAAAAGACATAAATCATTTGTATTGCAGTTATTACAAACTGTTTAGTGGGTAAATTTTTAGTAAACTTAGAATAAGAGTTGCTATTTCTAGATACTGTTGTCATATGGGTCTTTGGAAACATTAAACTGCTCATAAGGGACATTTAAAGGGGGCCTCCGTGGCCTAGTGGTTAGAGTACAGAACTTGAAATCACATGGCCCCTCTCCGCCTTGGTTCAAATCCTGAGAGGGATATGGATTTTCATGAGAGGCAGTCTCCCGACTGACTTACGGAATGCCGATGGTTCCACCCACCTTGACCAGCCCCTATGGGCAGTTGAGTATGGGGTCTTCCTCCATCATTAAGAGTCGGGCATCGCTACATAACTGAAATAATGTTGATGTGATGTAAAACCCATACAAAAAAATTAAAAAAAAAGGTTGCTCAAAAATGAATACACTTGCAGATTTCGGTTACAAACTATTAAAAGAAAAACTAAGTTGATAGTGATATTTAAAGGATTATATAAAGCACTGGGATAATAGGTGAATTGCTTAAACATGCAGTGAGAAAACTTCTTCTTATCTTATCACAAAAGTTTCTTATATCTTCTGCTGCAAATGTGGTAAAAGAAATGATTTAACTTAATTAATTTGATAATTCAATTTGATATGATTTAGACACCACTCAACAACATTTTGACTTTATCAATACATGTAATTGAATTGTGGCATTAACTTGTAGAAAGGTAATTCTCTAAAAAAGGATTTTTGTGATGTCTGCTTTCCAAAACCTTAAATATTTGTTTGATTCTGTTTAGGAAAGATACTCAGAGTAGCAAACAGATTACATGACAGGCCATCTGCCAATTTACTTGGTAACTGGCCTGGATCTAACCTGTTTGCATAAGCATGAAGTCGGTTCAAGCCCTATAAGGGCAACGGGCCTGGATCTAACCTGTTTGCATAAGCATGAAGTCGGTTCAAGTGCTATAAGGGCAGCTGGTCTGGATCTAACCTGTTTGCATAAGCATGAAGTCAGTTCAAGTGCTATAAGGGCAGCTGGCCTGGATCTAACCTGTTTGCATAAGCATGAAGTCAGTTCAAGTGCTATAAGGGTAAAGTTTATGTTATCAGTTATGCAATTTCTTCATGCATCTTCTTTTCAATACTCTACCACTTCATCAATATTTCTAGGACCTAACAGTGTTTATAAAAGTCTAAAAAAGGGAAAAGTGCTAAAACATGCATAAATATGGTACTAATTTGATCTCAATCTGGGCAAAATGGTAACATCCTTACCAGCTGCTTCTGTAATTAAAAATTCATTAACATAATATTAAAGTATGTATATTAATGCATGTAAATTTTCAATTGGGGCAAACCACATTTTTTTCAAAAATTATTCAAATGTATCCCCTTTCAATTGCAATGTTAGTGTGATATAAGTGAGGACTAATTCCCCTGACGTTGAACTTTATGCAAGAATAAATTAGATTGGGACGAAGCAGTGTAAAGCAATTATTGCCAACGTCGCTTGAAATTATGCTTATCGAGGTCAATGATGTCGGGTAAACGTGTTTGCACTATACCAATGCCCATGCAGTTCACTTTTTTGGGTCCTGGGTAATCTTGCATGTTTTATCATTTCGCTAATGCAATTTTCAGACCCATAACAATTGGTGCCGTATAACATTTGTGATATATGACACAATTAAGGTGCAGTATAATATGCATTATGTGATATCTTGCACAAACTATATAACAAACAGTCAAATTATGAATTATGATGTCATATGTGACATCATGAGGTATGATGTCACAGGGTCTTTTGCGTTATAAAACAGTGGCCTATATATTATAAAAGGCAACTTCCCAATTCAAAATTCCTTTAAAATCATTATGCAGTTCACCCAAAAATTCAAAGTCTCACAACTTTTTGGTTTCCCAATTCAAAAATTTCAGCAATGAAACTTCCCAAAATTCACAGGCATATGCCACTTCCCAATCCAAGGAAAAAAATTCAGTGATGACTCGTTAATCCAAACATGTCCGTTCCCAACAAAATGTCCGGTTTACCGAATAATCCGGACTAATGAAGCAGAGCATGTTCTTTTACATATTAAGACATAAACGGTTTGTATGCACATGTATACTTATAACCCTTTAGCAAACGCCAAATTGTCGACCGTCCCAAATTGAAAGGGTTTGCAGACGACATATCAAAACGTGATGAAATTTGAAGATAATCTTCTGATATGGCAGAAAACATCGTCACGAGCAATTTCTCCTTTACCCACAGTATTTTCAAAAGTTGTCTGCAACAAACTGGTCAAATAATTCCGTTCCCTTACAATTTCGATTGCGAGACATCCGGATAATCAGGGTCCGGATAAACGAGGCTTCACTGTACACCATTCTCTGATACTTTACATGAGAGTGGGGGGGTTTCTAATCTTAAGTTTTTTTTCGCTTGTTTAAGGTGACACTTTTTCTTTTGTTATAGCATGTTAATAAGCAAAGACAAAAAGCAAATGCAATCAGTGCATCCTAGTCTAGTGATGATATGTATCAAGTTTGCAAGCTGTAGCTTTGATATTATTTAAGATAACTACTGTGCCTGGGATAATGATGTAATAATTAATTTCTTAATAAAATGTTCTTAATTCAAAAGTTGGATAATTCTGCCGAACTGCAATTCAGAGTTACGTTACTTGGTCTACACAATCTTCCAAGGATGGTTGGTAGGTGGCAGATGACAATCCAAATTTGTCTTTCATACTAGTATTTAGAAGATAAATGTACTGTAGAGTTTTCCTTAACCTAATTAATGCTCAAATTTCTAAAGGGGACGCGTTTTGTTTTCTTAATATTATCTTAAGCTATCAAACTTTGTCCTCACAAACTGCACAGCCCTTTAAGATAATAATCTTAAGATTAATAGGTTAATGCTTCTATCTAAATGCAACCTAGAGGCATGAATATGAGATTATACTGATAGCTTGGGGTGAATAGAAAACGCATGAAGTTTGAAGGCAATACGAGGGTTCATCGCAAGACTATAGTAAGTGCTTCATAAACATGAAGAACTTACTATAGTATTGCACTGAATCCTCAAATTGCTGTGCCATAAGTATGTTGTTATTCAATTCAAAGGTGAGTTCCCATACATTGGTCTGTAATCTCGCTCTACAATGGTGAGTTCCCATACACTGGTCTGTAATCATATATAGTTTAACTCTTAGAATGCTGGATAATTTTCTTTAAAAGATTTCTGTGCCATCTGCTTTCAAAAACCTTAAATATCTGCTTAATTTGACGAGGAAAGATACCCACCACAGCAAACAGGTTAATTCACTGGCCAGCCGCTAATTTACTTAACGACTTGCCTGTGAGTGTGATCTTACCTGTTTGTATAACATGAAGTCGGCCCAGCAATATAAGGTTTAAATGCAATAGCTTTCATATTTGAGAAGGTACTTCGACGTATTCACTTGTTTAAATGTAATCAAGGGTTCAGTGCAATACTTAAGTGAATGCTTATCATTTTTCGAGGAGTTAGAATAATCAAAGTCCTGCGTTGCGTTAGAAATATTCTAAGGTCAGATGGACCATAAATAGGTCTAAATGCAATCCAGATGTAAAAAAGCTGGTCTATTTTTATACAGGGTTTTCCCTAAGGATTGTAGTATAAGGTCAGAAGAACTGTATAGGAGGCTATAGGATGTCTTTGGGGCCAGTGGAATTTGAATTTTACCTCTTTTCAACTATCAATAATCTATTTTTACCATTTGGCAAATTTGAGATGGCCAGAAAGGTGCATTAATGGCTTGAGGGGGTCAACTCTGCCTGCAGCCACCTCATCAGGAAAATCCTGTTATACAGTTCATCATAAGAAAGAGTCGGTGGTATTTCTCACAACTTTAAACCATAAAACACAAATCCATGTTATCAAAATATTTTCGCATGTTGTTCATGCACTTTTGTTAATCTTGCCTCTGGGCAAATAAGCCCTCAGCCCAGCATGCCTCCAGATCAACACGTCACATTATACTAGAGGCCAACTTGTGTTAAGCAACCATCCTTTTAAGCAGCCAACCTGAGTTGAACAACCACTTCAAAAAGTCGCATTGTTGGATTTATAGTGAATATCCTCCCAATACTATAATATAAGTTAGAAAATATGTCTTGCCACTGGAAACCCCACGGTGAAAAAGTTGATCCCAATTAGGAATCAAACCCAGGTTGGCTGCTTGTTTAATGATATTGAATTTGGAAACCGATGTCAAACAAACACATGATAATATACTCTTGCAGCAGAAGCTAGAATCTATCAAGGAGGAAGAAGAAAAAAATGTTCAATACAAACAATTTCTGTGTCTCATTTGTAATATATTGTAATTGTGGTCAGTTTAAGTTTACAAATTGGATTATTTTTATAATCTAATACAAAAGAAGCCTACACAATGTAAATGGTCATGGAAACTGTACCAGTGTTCCTTTTGTTTAAATGTCTACCAACAATGATTAAACAGACAAACCTGAAACCTGTCATTTATATGACAGTTTGGAAAATCATTGTGATGGGAGAAGAAACTCCTTATAATGAAGCATCTTTCACCCATCATTATTTACACATGATACTTTTTTTTTTATTTTTTATAAAACAATCAATTTAATCATAACCTTAGGTGTACCCTTGGTTGAGTTTTCTACTGACTCATAGTACATTGTACTAAGGAAAAGGTAAAATATGTATAGCAAAGTACTGAAGATAACTAATTAGATATGTCTTTTGACCCTTTCCCAAACGACAAATTTTCGACTGTCCCAAATTGAAAGAGTTTGCAGATGACATTTCAAAAAGTGATGAAATTGTAAAATATTCCTCAGATAGAGCAGAAAACCTTGTGGGAAAAGGAGAAATTACTCTTAGCAAGGAACTTCTCCTTTCCCCATAATATTTTCCAGCGACGTCTGCATCAAAGTGGTAAAATGTCATCATTGTTTGGTATTGGGTTAAGAGTGTTATTAATATATATCAACATGGCATAATATGGGGGGGAAAAAGGCAATAATCTTTCATTCTAAAGAACAACGAAAATAAATACAGGCAGCACTTCAGATATGAAGACATTAATTTCAATTACATTATTGGTTAGTTGACACCATAGCAAAAGAAAAGCAATAAACAAACTGTCTACTTATTACTTATAACTTCATTTCTTTGAGACAGCACTGGTAACGCACTACAACTTTTAAGTGAGTATTAGCACTAATTAATTCAAGTCTTTTAGAATGTGTCATCAAGTAAAGTGATGTGCACCAACTTCGTACAGAAGACACATTTGTCTTATGCCAAAACAAACTATTACATATAACAACTTAAAGAAAGAGCAGGACGTGGGACATTCTATGTTGACCTAATTAGAACTACACAAAGACCACATCTTCACATTTTACAGATATCTTACTACTATCATTTTTTAAACACAGACTTGCATCACATTTAGGCTTGTTGTTGATACTATCGAGCTAAGTGATTTATAATTAAATGTATGCTACGAACGTAATATGGGACGAATGGAAAAAGATCGAAGCGTATTTGGTAATTACCTTTTTATTTTTATCAATAAAAGCTAAACAGCATCTGTATATATACTTTCTGATTTTGGACTGTTTCTTTACCGAAAGAAATTGAGTGATTTAAAGGAAAGATTGACGATAATTCTGACTAAAGGCTGAAAACCGCATTTCTATCGGCACTAAGACCATACAGAGACATAGATCTATGTCTCTGGACCGTAACAGCTACGGTTTTATTTTGATATTTTCGTCTATCAAAATGGAATTTGTAGGCGCTGGACCTAAGACACTGCATATATAATCACTGCATAAATAACTTATTATTAAATCATAGACAAGTATACACAATCAATGCTAAAGCGTTTAAAAATAAATGTTTTAGCGAATAAATTTCGAAGTTTTAACAATACAAAGGCGATTCGACAGTTGAGATTATACGGGCATCTGCAGACGCATTTCATTGGTCAAATTAATTGACTGTCATCTCATCGATTATGTTATAAAATATAGGGTTTTAGAATATTTATCAGAGAGCCAGTCTAATGGACCTCGTCAGACGCTTTAACACATTGGACTGGCACTCGATACCATCTTTTCGATAAAGTAAACTGATTTTACGACTAACTAAAAGAGATACAGGCTGAAAAATGGACCTGTTATTGTTTGAAATGGATCTTATTTTAAACTATTTCTCCAAATTAAAACCTTTTAAGAACACAAAATCAAATAGAAAACATTTTTTGAAACAATGAATAAAGGAGAAAAGGTCAATGACTAAAAAAAGAAAAGCCTTTGTTATAAATTATTTTCAAAATAATGATAACAAAAAACCCTTTCCCCATATGCACTAACCAAAAGCTTCTACAAATATGATCGCCGCCTTCTGGCGATCAAAAAGTGAATGCAAATAAAGCTCAAAATCCTTGTTGACTTTTACCAAAAAACACTTAAAACCTTGCACCAGGCAACATGGAAAGCAAAAAAAGGAAGAATCACTTCTAACAAGCTATTGCCCCTTTTTACAAGAATATTTCCATGTTACCAATAAAGAATACATCAATCCAAATTCATCAAGGGGAACTCTGTAACAAACCAAAGCAAAAGCAAAAGCAGACCACAAGACCACAATTATAAAGTATTATCAAGTTTTTGGGTAGACTTTAACCCTTTCCCAAACAACAAATTTTCGACTTTCCCAAATTGAAAGAGTTTGCAGACGACCTTTCAAAATGTGATGAAATTAGAGAATAATCTTCTGATACGTAACGAGCAATTTCTCCTTTTCCCGCAATGTTTTCTAAAGTCGTCTACAACAAAGTGGTCAAATGTTGTTATTGTTTGGGAAAGGGTTAACAACAACTGTTGCAGAGGAGAACATGCTTGTCAAATGCAACCTTTTCTTTATACAGGATTGTTTCTTTACCCTTTTACCCATAGTGCTGGAACCAACTAAATGCTTATACAAACAGGTTGGATCCAGGCCAGTCGCCAATTTGGCGACTTGCCTGTGATCAAACCTGTTTGCTACTCTGAGTATCTTTCCTTATCAAACTTAAGCAGATATTTAATTTTTTTGAAAGCAGACGACACAAAAATCTTTTTTCAGAAAATTACCCAGCATTCTAAGGGGTAAGTTGATAAGTACCAATATGTGTGGGTTGATGCACTTCCATATTATAGAAGATCAAATCGCAAGACAATTTCAATTGTTGTCAGCCTTTTGCTCAGTGGATCAGATGCAATGATACAATGATACTCACTTCTCTTTGAATTTTCTCATGCTGAAATGTCTTATAAATTTAAAAAACAACTAGAAGAACTTTGCAAACTTTTGAGTATCTGCACTTCAATCTGGCACAGGGGTGTGACCAAGGACCATCATAACGGTGTAATGTATTTAAACACTGTAAAGCATTTTGATGAGGAGCGATATCCAGATCAGTAGCAAACAGGTTAGATCACGGGCATGGCGCCAATTACTTAGCAGCTGGTCAATGGATCTAAACTGTTTGCATATATAATAAGCATGGAGTCGGTTCCAGGGGCCCGTTTTACTAAACAACTTACGGAAAATGTTTGCGTAGGTCATAATTGATAAACATGGATAGTATCTTCAATGAAAGCACAATATTGCAATGTGACACATCATTGGAAGCGTCTCGGAATGACGATTCCAATGATGTTTTACTTTGCAATATTGCTTCGCCCAATATTAAAAAAGGATGAATTGTTGTTTTAGACTTACGCAAATCTTAAGCGTAAGTCGTTTAGTAAAACGGTACCCAGCACTATAAGGGTTAATAGGCAACTTCCAAATTATATGAAGCTCTTTAAAAGCATGCTGTTTTCCCAAAAATACAAACTCATACCAGATTTTTTATTTCCCGAATCAGCAATTTCAGCAATTCAACTTTTCAAAACAAGCAGGCCTATGTAGGCCTCTTCTTAATCAAATGAAAAAGGCCTTGCAGTAATCTGGTATGAAAACAGTTTTTTTTTCGTTTTGCATTCTATAAAAACTGTAGTCCCAATAAGCAAAAATATTTGTAGTTAAAACATATTTTATTCATCAAACATCGGTGTCTAAACTGCAATAAGAGAAAACTGTTTCTTCACACCCCCCAAAAAAAAGGAATTTGCTTCTGCTCAAAATAAGTTTAAACATATTTATTTTATATAGATTGTGACAGAAGCTTGCATGATGCTTATTAAATCCACTCTCTATGACTGCTTCCTGGATACTTTACCAGCACTCACAGCGATTTCTTGGCTTGTCCCAGCATTTTCAACTTTATAGGCTCAACAGAGATCAAACTCTGGATCCTTGGTAACAGAGAATGACGCTCTACCAATACACCACTGCTCCAGATTGAAAGCTACAGCAGACAACAAACAAAATATTTTTAACAAAAATGATATGTTTCTACATGTAATTAGGCAAGAGAAAGTTGTAACCGGAAGGATAAAACTGCTCATTTTGAGCCAATTATCATTTTATTGCTATGGTTTCCACGGTTGTTTGCTTCAGAATTTTGCGTCAAAGAGAGGATACTATGGGGTAATACAAGGGATTAAGTACGCTGATGAGAATGATGAAGTAATATTGGTTAATAAGATCATGGCAAATATTTGATGGGTCCTATACACATATTGAGAAAGATGTATCGTCCTATTTCGATGTTCAATGGAATACTTGAGTAAGTGCTTCACATTTGTGAGGACATACTATAGTCTTGCGTCAAACTCTCCATTATGGACTGTCTTTATACCTTTTACCCAATTACTTTCACACTTCATAGCATATGCAGCAGACAATGAAGAAAACTCGGTGACCTATGAAGAACTAGCTTTCACAGTAGAATACCCATAATCCGACATTCTTAAATTCAATCTTTTGTAGGATTACTTTGGTCGTTCTCGATTTACACCACCGTAATTATAAAACCCCTGCTTTCCAGGTTGCTTTTAACAATTTATCCAAATTTATTCTAAATGTCTCCAGCGTGTAAAGAGATTATGGCTATGAAAGAACTTCAATCTCTATCAACAAAAAAATCGGGACACCTCATTCAAAATCTCATTCTTTATTTGTCTTAAATCAACTTTTAGAAATTTACACTAAATAAATAAGTCTATGATTGAATAATATGCTTTATCAGAAATTTCATAAAGAGCAAATATCAATCTAAGTTTCTGTTGTATGCAAAGCGAATCAGAAAAGGATGTAACCTTCCCATTTTAGATCTTCGGTGATTTCTGTCGTTCACTTTAAGGGTTTACTTCCCAATTGGGATCAACTTTTTCACCGTGGAGTTTCCAGTGGCAAGACACATTTTCTAACTAGTACTTGGAGGATAACCAGGGGGCATTGTGTACTTATGATAACGTTCAGTAGTATAACACTGTTCATTAATCAGGCAGGGGGATCACATGACTAATTTTTACGAAAAATGTCTAAACAAGATTGCCGCGCCGCAGGTTACATTGCAAATGGCAGGCACTTATTAATTAAGCAGGTATTTATGCATGTTTCCAGCACTTCACTTTTGTTTTCCACTATTTTATTAACAACATGTTCTATCATCAATTTTCAGATTCTGGTGGTATTTGATAACCAGTGGTTTATAACGGTGTTATGTCTAACACTTGGTAGAGAAATCACAGTCAAATGGGTGATGTTCTTAAGTCATTCACATCCCTCGACTCGAAATTCTCTGCAGTGTCTTGGAGCCAACGGCACGGCCAAAATGGAAACAAGATTCATTCGGGGTTATGAAAAATTGATCGTAGGAACATGGTGTTAATCAATTAATATATATAAGATAGTGGAAAACAAAAGTAACCTGCTGTAAACATGCATAAATACCGGGTCATTAATGGGCGCCCGCTTTTTGCAATCTGGTCTCAGCTGGGCTCAAACCTGGGACCCTGACTTAAAAGTCTCCTATCTTCATTAAAGATTTATTGGGCAGACAGGACCCTGAATGCCTTCACAGACCCCATTGTGTCTACCTGAATGATAATGTCCACGGTTCAACTTAATAATTGTGTTATGCTATTATATATTAGAATTAGCCAATGCATTATTCAAAACTCAGATTTCACAGAGCATGAATGCATTATGGTAAAACAAAGCCTTCTTGGAAAAAGAATAAACAATGATTTTCAGCTTCAGAACCTGAATCAATAGACTCCTATCATATCTGGGTTCAATACATGACTAGCTTTTAGTAAGTTATTCACAAAGGTTAACCCTTTCCCAAACAATAACGACATTTGACCACTTTGTTGCAGACGACTTTAGAAAACAATGGGGGAAAAGGAGAAATTGCGCGTAATGAGCAATTTATCCTTTTCCCACAATGTTTTGTGCCCTAGGCTATCAGAAGATTATTTCTCAACTTCATCACATTTTCAAAATGTCTCCTGCAAACTCTTTCAATTTGGGACAGTCCGAAAATTGTTGTTAGGGAAAGGGTTAAGCCTTTTTGTGACTAAAAATATAGTATTGCTCTGAACCCTCCATATACAATCCTTGACATTGCTTTTCATCATCATTTGTATGACTCTCTTAGGGACTCAATTAATTATATAAGCAGTTCAAATAGAAACTTGTCTATTGTTATTTTGAAAATGGTGCGTTACTCAAGATTTCAGTCAAAATAAGGTATTAACAACCATTTTAGAAAATTACCCAGCATTTTAAGGGTTAAAAAAATGGTTAGAGGTAAATAAGAGAGATGCTCTGTTGCTGCTTTTAATTAATTCGATTTGGACCAGCCATGAAATCGCATATTCAGCAGATCATTAAAAAAGAATGAAAAAGACTTGTCAACAATTAAAATTTTCAGGTATGTAACAGCTTTAATTCCAGGATCCATGTGTACAAAGCTAGGGCTCTAAAGGGACTTGCCAAAGATTTTAACACGGTGACGTCCAGCAAATGCATTTGAGTTCATTACCAGGGGTATCTTTGTTAACCCTTTCCCAAACAACAACGCCATTGACCACTTTGTTTCAGACGACTTAAGAAAACATTGTGGGAAAAGGAGAAATTGCTTGTCACAAGCAATTTCTCCTTTTCCCACAATGTTTTCTGTCCTATCAAAAGATTATTTTCCAATTTCATCACCTTTTGAAATGTCGTCTGCAAACTCTTTCAATTTGGGACAGTCGAAAATTTGTTGTTTGGGAAAGGGTTAAGTCACATGATTAGACTAACATATATGTAACGTGAACTGGCCCGCAAGACGGAACCATTAAGAGTTCAATTTTACCTGTCCAGGTACACAAACGTTGACTCACCATCAGCAAAGAAGTTGTAAAATGTAGAAAACTATTATATGATCGATTTTATGACTTGGCCAACATTATTCAAAGTGCTACAAGGTCACTCCTGCAAAACCAGAACTGTCAACATGGGTTTAAACCCTCAGGACCCCCGAGTTCTAAGTTCTTATGGCTACAGTAATCAAAGAGCTGATAGCGCTGAAGGACTAAGGTGCATTTAAAGCAAGATGATTGAGGATACATTTGAAAATTTCTTTGAGCAACATCTCGAGGAAAACTCCTTTTACCACCATTACTATCATTATTATTTCTTTGAACAGAGACTGAATGATAGTCTATTTTTTGAACATCTGGACATTTTACAATTTCGCATGAGGTAACAGTTATAATAATATAGAGCAAAACAAAGCGAGTAAATCCGTACTACATTCCTAGTTCCAAGAAGGTATTATAGTCTGCACAGTGAAGGCGGATGTTTAATGAGTAATTGGGGTCAGACTGCTGTTTGTATATCCATAAAGTACCATCCCTCAAAAAGTGGTATGTAAATTCAATGGACTAACTAAGGTGCTGACACACCCTTAGTCCAAAAATGGGTAGAAACCATTGTGACATAAGGCTACATGGTTCGTCGTAGTTTCAAGAACGCCTGCAGTAGATGTAGTTAAGCGAGGTATTAAGGGGTATATAGGGATTAAATGGCCCTGAATAAAAATGTATACAATCGTATCTAGTTAAAACATGCATCGACTTTTCCTTACATAACTATTCAAGTTCTTTTGAAATGTGCATTAGCATAATTCGAGCGTTCAATGCAATACTATAGTAAGTGCTTCATAAACATGAAGCACTTACTATGGTCTTGCAGTGAA
Source organism: Cerastoderma edule (assembly GCA_947846245.1). Classification (NCBI taxonomy): domain Eukaryota; kingdom Metazoa; phylum Mollusca; class Bivalvia; order Cardiida; family Cardiidae; genus Cerastoderma; species Cerastoderma edule. Next base: position 10,146,192 of record OX401418.1, on the reverse strand, counting down.
CCCACAATATGTATTAAAGCGTGGGTCTCACTATAAATTAAAGACCACTGTATCAATAAAGATTAAAAAAGAGAAAAAGGAGAGATAACAAACCAAATCCGTCAGAGCAGGGTTTCTGTACCCAAAAGCTCTCTCTCTATACATGTCTTTTTACATTCTGTAGCCTGAAACCTTATGAACACCCAGTATATCTTATACATATACAAATCATTTGTTTATGTTTTAAATTGTTCATGTACGGTCTAACTTGTGTTATGCAACAACCCTTTTAAGCAGTCAATTAACCTGCCTAAACAACCACTATAGAAAGTCCCATAATTAGATTTATAGTGTACATCAATTTGTGTTAAGCAGCCAACCTGTCTTAAACAGCCAATCTACTCTGTCCCATAGGCTGGCCTCTTAACACAAGTTTGACTGTATTAAAATATTAACATTTCTACACATATAAGAATTTAAAATGAGAAGGCCTCGCCACATGTTCATAATTCGGGGTTTTTCTTGACCACCATTTCATACAGTCAGGGTAAATCACATGACCAATGTTAACGATCTTATGTCTAAACAAAATGGCTGCACCAGTTTGCTTTTATCCCCTACTTTTGCCAATGTCATAGCCACATTGTGTGCCAAGCATGAGTTGACCATCAACTTTCCCGTCCCTTACTTTAATTATAACAGCATTGCTTCTAATACTTGGTAGAGAAGTCAACGGGCGCGAATGACAAAAAAAAATACCTGTCAACTGCAATTTCAAATGTTACCTTCAAATACAGTGTAATTTAAGAAATTGATTCGCTTTTTTTCTTAAAAGACTCCTCATTATCCATACTGTAAATCAGTCAGATGCTTCAGCATGATTTTTAGCAGATAAAGTATTTAATTTTGTAATCTCTTCTAGTGTTGGTTTTTTGACCAATTAAATAGAAAACACTTTTGTTTTCTTTACAAATAAAGCAAAAATGGTTATTGTCTTATGGATGTTGCCGCCATCTTTGAACGCCCTTTTTATTTCTAAACAGATGTTCATGTGACATTTGTGGTGGCAGTGGCTGGCCTGGATCTAACCTCTTTGTGCAAGCATGAAGGCTGTTCCAGCACTATAAGGGTTAAAGCTGTTGGTTAAAAGAGATCAACTTACATTTCTCTTCACTCTGTAACTGTATAATTGCAATAAGAAAGGGCACATCACTAGTAGTATGATGAAGACTCGGATCAACTTCTTGTGCCTTACGATGGTTGAGAGCCATCGAACCATTTTGTTGTAATGGTTACACCCAAACACGCCCCTGCAGCAACTGTGTAAAAATAGAAATAAATCATAAATGCCAGGAAATTGAATGGTAAGTTTGCCTTTTATGTTAGAGTGAAAAAATGAATTGAAAGTGCCTCAAAGCATACCATATTGTGAAAGACTCAAACTTCTTCATCTAACAACATTGAAGCATTAAAGGAAATGAGGATAGTTTGTCTTCCTTTAACACTCCTAAGGCCTGAAATAAAATTTATTTTGTTTGGCCTTTACCTACCGACCCACTTTTAACCCCCTACCAAAAATTTTCAAAAAAACGATTTTTTTTTAATTTTCATTTTTTCAGTGTTTTGAATATTCATAGACAATAAGTATATTAGAAATTCAATTTCTCAAATAAAATAAAATAATTTTCCTCCCTACCTACCCACCTGTAAAATCTAGGGTCAGAAAAGGGCAAACCACCAATATTTTAATTATGGCCTTATTAACATTAGAGAAAAACTTGATGAAATAATATTCATTGAGGTGATTTAGTGCCAAAACATCGGCTGGTTCTGTTCTCAACGATCTATTCCCAATGACCCAAATTCGAAAAAAATATAGCGTTGTCATCACAGATTTCTCCGGGTTGACTGGACCGATCTTGTTGAGAGAGGTATCGTTGGACGCAGAAATCATTTGGCTATGAGGGACATATAGAGAATTGACAAACTAGCGATCGTATAAAAAATTATGGACAGATAAGCCCAGAACGTCAGAACTGGTTTCCCTTTGAAGTTGTTTCTCTTGTGTATATATAGTGTTATTACAGGTCATTCGGAACACCTCGGCCATTTCTTAAAATAACCTCGGAAGCAATGGGGAGCCATTTTTGAAAGTAGGTCAGCAACGAAGGGCATGTCCGTTTGCAATCGTATCTACTCGGCAATCCCAGCCGGGGATTGCCGAGAAGAGCCGATTGACAAAATATGAAACAAAGATGTGTTGATATGATCATCTTAATGAAAAGGGTAAAAAAAACATTCAATTGTGATAAATAGCCAATTTGTGTGTATCTAAAATACCTATTTAGTGCCTGTGTGCATTTTGCGTTAACCGCCGGAAATAAGGCAAATTACCCCAGGATTTCTGGTGTATTCATGTACTGCCTACGAGGTATATCTACCGACTTGTTACGGGGATTGCCGAGTAGATACGATTGATTACAGGTATCACGACATATACCCCTATGGTTTATCCCCCTTATGATCAAAAGAATTCAATAGATTAAATAGGCTATTTCCCATCCCACGACCACATACGTTTATTCATAAATCAGTCAAACACTGAATGAAAGGCTATCAATTGACACATAAACTTGTACTTAACTAAATAATGTCAAAATCGCCTTACCCCGTGTTTATAATAATAATCCAAACACTGAAAATACAGGTGTGTGCACATTCCCAAAATAACCGGCGAATCGCTATTCAGTTTTGAATTGGTGAAACTATATCCGTCACGAAACAATGCAGCTGTCACTCATTTAATAGCTGTGTGTAATAAAATAAACTATTGATTGGAACGTGCCTTATCTGTGAGTTAAACGGTCGGTTCACAAACATACACTTTCGGTAACGCACTAAAACATGTCCGAATATGTCCACATTGCTCGGTTCTATGACATACGGGTAGATATGGGGCATTATTGGGTAAAATGAACAATAACTTGAGAACCCATCCCGTTAGCGCAGACGATTTATCGATATATGTACCCGTTTAAATAATAAAGCAGACGACACTGTTCATTTGCATACGACACACTAAAACGGGCCATTAAATGGCTGAACGACAGACAAATTGCGCATTTTCAGCTTGTTGCTAGCAGATGACATTCTTATTCAAATAAGATTAACCCTTAAACGCTGGGTGATTTTCTAAAAAATTGATGTTTGTGTCGTCTGCTTTCCAAAACCTTACTGAACATCTGCTTAATTTTGATGACGAAAGATAATCATAGTAACAAACTGGTTAGCAATCTGAACACATCGGGTTTATCAAATGGAATCCCGGACATTTGCCCCACGGACATTTGCCACCCCGGATATTTGCCCCCTTTTTGGTATAGGGCGGACATTTGCCCCTCGCCGTAATGTAGAAGGCGGACATTTGCCCCCTCATATTATTTTTTTCAATTTGCTTGACCTGATTGTTTTACGTTATATTTAAAAAGAAATTAAAATGAAAATAAAATTTTCATCAGTTTTACTCAATTAGCTCTTCCCTCCTAATCCCCTATAGGTGTTAAAATCGAGACGACGAATCAAAAACATACTGATGGCACTTGGCCAATCATGCTCATCCAACCATGAAACCTAATGAATTGATTTTTTTTTAATTTACATATTACATCTTAAATCTTATTACCGATTTGTCACTCAAGGCTAACAATAAAAAACAAAGAAGACAAAAGGTATACCAATTTTTGTCGGTATGACAATCACCATCCCATTTGATTATGAGAGAAATAATTAAACCGAAAATGAAAATAATAAGGTCAAATCAACTTATGCACGTATACCGCCGTTTCACGGTTCGATGAGCATAATTGACCAAGTGCCATCGGCGTAATAGAGCAAAATTGACATGTTAGTCTGATCAAATTATCATTTCCATTTAAATTCCCGTTTAATCATAACGGAATAAGATCAGGTCAAGCAAGTTGAAAAAATAATTTGAGGGGGCAAATGTCCGCCTTCTACATGACGGCGAGGGGGCAAATATCCGCCCTATACCAAAAAGGGGGCAAATGTCCGGGGGGGCAAATGTCCGGGGGGGGGGGCAAATGTCCGTATACCATCAAATGTATTTCACACGGAAATACCCGAGTAGTTCCGATTGACTGGTTAGATCACAGACCAGCCGCTAATGTACTTGGTGGCTAACCTGGATCCAACCTGTTTGCACAAGCATAATTTTGGTTCCAGTACTATTAGGGTCTAGAAGGGCAAAGAGAGCGATGAAACTGCAAATAGTGAGACACGACATGAAAATGTATGCACCATTTTCTTAAGATCTGATGTATACAGACGCTTTTCGATGTTTCTCTGATTGCATCTGGCAATCCATGCATCAATTAGGCTTCCCCAATCTGAACACATCGGGTTTGTCCAGCGTGTATTTCTCAGCTCACGGAAATACCACAGGAGTTCCGATTGGACTCCCCTGCCCTCAATCTGAACACATCGGGTTTCATCCGAATGATCCAGACGTAGATATTTCACTCTACGTCTGGATGCGTTCGATATAAAAGCGCGTCAAGCGGATATCGATTTTTCGAGGTAGAGCATGTCGGGAAATCTGTAGAAAGGGGCGGAGTTAAGATTACAGGAAAAGTCTGGCGGGAATATTATATCGGCTCCTTTTCATTTGGTAGAATATATCTATTTACATTAAAACCGAGATGCCCTTTCCCTCATGTGAATTTTGTTAATTGCCGAATTATTGCAGCAGTTGATTTCAATTGAATACGTAGATATTCATTAATTGAGTAAAGATATTTGTGACTCTATTGCGAGAATCTAGAAAACACTCAAACCATCAGAGAATTTTTTTATGGAAACTTTAGCCACAAAAAGCCTTTAGCTTATCATTTCTGATGTCCGATTCTATGGGAAAATGGACTCGCAATTTGGTATTTTCTTGAATTATAGAAATCTGCAGTATGGGTCTAATCTGAAATATAAATCTAGAAACTATTTCAAAGTATACTGTTTGCAGGTTGGGCGAGCGCGAATGGAAACAAATCAGAGACATTGATAACAGCTATGTCTTTTAAACAAAGTATTTAAAAAGCTTAAATAAGCTACATAAACAGCTTTGGGCATGTTATAAAGGGGGAGTTATCGAATAGTACATCTTTCGGGTTGTTGGTTTAAATATCAAACGCCTAGTTTTATTACCCCAGACGGGAGCGACGCGCGTCACACAGAGACACTAATCCAGACACCGTCGTACATCACACAACCCGTGCCTTACCCTTTATCCTGGTTTTAGGATCATCGTTTTGTCCTCAAAGAATACGCATTTGACATAGATTTTTATTTTTAAAGTACATTGATATTAATCAAATTTACAGATTTAAGAGAAGTTTCTTCTGAATATCATCCAATAGAAAACACCTCTGAAATAATAGGGATGACGCCATATTGTTTCCCGCGAGAATGACGTCACTTTCTTTCGTTTCTAAAAATAGATATTGAATGTAAAATCCAAAAAGTCGTTAAATTTGATTAAGGAAACAAGTATACATGTCACAACAACAAGTTCGCCATTTGGTATGAGTTACTGATCAAAAGTGACTAAAAAGGATGTCCTACACTTCCATACACATTGAACTACTTAAAATGCACGCTTAGAAAAGGTGTTCATCGGCGGATGCCGATTTACTCGAAAAATTGTAACCCTACACTTATATCCGAGCAATCGTATCTACTCGGCAATCCCCGTAACAAGTCGGTAGATATACCTCGTAGGCAGTACATGAATACACCAGAAATCCTGGGGTAATTCGCCTTATTTCCGGCGGATAACGCAAAATGCACACAGGCACTAAATATGTATTTAAATACACACAAATTGGTTATATATCACAATTACATGGTTTTTTTTACCTTTTTCATTAAAGATGATCATATGAACACGTCTTTGTTTCATATTTTGTCAATCGGCTCTTTTCGGCAATCCCCGGCTTGTTACGGGGATCGCCGAGTAGATACGATTGGCCCTTCGTTGCTGACCTACTTTCAAAAATGGCTCCCCATTACCTCCGAGGTTATTTTAAGAAATGGCCGAGGTGTTCCGAATGATATCCGAGGTGTATTTCACAGCTCACGGAAATACCCGAGTAGTTCCGATTGACATTGGATAAACCCGATGTGCATTCGGAACACCTCGGCCATTTCTTAAAATAACTATATCTACCGACTTGTTACGGGGATTGCCGAGTAGATACGATTGCCCGATGTGTTCAGATTGATCGGATATAAGTGTAGGGTTACAATTTTTCGGGTAAATCGGCATCCGGCAATTAACACATTTTCTATGCGTGCACGTTAAGTAGTTCAATGTGTATGGAAGTGTTGGCCATCCTTTTAAATCATTTTTTATCAGTAACTCATACCAAATGGCGGAATTGTTGTTGTGACATGTATAGTTGTTTGCTCAATCAAATTTAACGACTTTTTAGATTTCACATTTAAGATCTTTTTTTAAAAAAGGAAAATAAAGTGACGTCATTCTCGCGGGAAACAATATGGCGTCATCCCTATTATTTCAGAGTTGTTTTCATTGGATAAACCCGATGTGTTCAGGTTGATGTCACAGTAGTTTCTAAAGACATAGTTGTGTTAAGCAGGGGGATAATAGAGTAAGCGGCTTTGGTAATGAAATGAAATAGTTATCCCTCTTTACCAACGACTTGGAACGCCATTGTAGGAGGTATTTGGAATCGTTGTTTGTTGCAAACTCAGATCATAAAGGTCTCTTTTTATAATGTCACATTGAGGGGAGAGTGTTTGACATTTTGATCCATTTCCCCAAAATGTGGGTTTGAGACCGCGTGACCTAACTGAATGGTGTAACCTCTGCGATAGATTCAAAAACCTATTCATGAACTTCACGAATATTCATAAACGTTAAGTGGCCATCCATGAACACAAAACTGTTCTAAACTTGTTCATGAATTGTAGAGAATCTTCATGAATATCAAGAACAGGTTCATGAAATGTATTCATGAACCTGAAATTGATGCCATTGAAGCTGTCCTCGAAATTCATGAACATTTCTGAGTTCATGAGAAGGTTCATTAAGTTTATGAATAAGTTCTTGAATCGTTCGAAGGAAACCATGATCCGACGAAAAAGAGAATAGAAACCTCAATACTGTTTCACTTGCATTAGAAATCATTATGGCCCAAGGCTAACTTGTTCATTTAGCTTTATTTTTTCCTTGACATAGTGTTTTCTAAAGATCTCTGCGCCAGAGGATGCAACAAAAGCATGCGCGTAGGAGGCACTATGTAAATATTGTGTTAGTCTGTATGTTATGTCATTTAATGTTATTTTATGACGTTCAGATGTGTTATTATGTCATGTTACTTTATGTATTGTTATGTTATGGAAGGGGGTCAAATACCGCTTACACTGGACTGCATTGAAGAAGGGTAATATTAATGACCATAAACTTCGTGTCATAAATAATGAAAGTAAACATTGTGATAAACAAAGTGTGTGCCATCAACAAATAAACTTTACATACATAACACCGGGGACTTTGCATGACTAAGGCATACTACTTTTAGACTACTTTTCGAAAAAGTGGTAAATTACACAAATATAGATTTATAATTGAACAAGATGATTTTTCTTAGATGTTTTTATCTTATGTTCCAAAAGAGTCAGTCAAACTAATTTGATGAGAATCAAGGGATGGGGGTGGGGGGTGGGGGGGTATGGTGGAATATATCTTGATGTGGCTTTTGTTTAAGCCTGGACTGACCATCTGAAATCATAAAATCAATCTGAACAACGATTTTGTTGTTTTGTTTTACTACATTAAGAATAGTCCTTATTCAATTTATGCACGGAAATTCATTTCGTAAACGTATGTTACTTGATTTGTCAATATCATTCGACGTGAGGATTGCCTTTTAATTGTCTGATGGGGCAAAATGCAACAACAACAACAACAACAACAACAACAACAACAACAACAACAACAACAACAACAACGGCTCTCAAAAAGAAAGAAAATTAGGTTTTTAGGGTTTGTACATCACGTCAACAATAAATCAGTTATATAGTAATGTTTAGCTCAAAATCGATATTTAGCAACACCCTAAAATTAAGGTAGACTACCCATATTCTGCCACTTCGGTTCGTTTTCGGTATACATCGCACGGGGCCGGAACTATTCGCAACGAGCAATTACTCCGTTTTCCACAATGTTTTCTACTCTATCAGAAGATTACATTCAAATTGCATCACATTTTGAACTGTTGTCTGCAAACTCTTTGAATTTGGGACAGTCAAATATTTGGTGTTTGGTAAAGGGTTAAGTTAGTTTCCCCTTTCTTGCCGAACCCAACATCCCTATCACGGCCTATATGAAACTAACTCTTTCCCTTATGTGAGCATTTCAGTTTGTTTGTGACTGGTCTAAATTGTGAGCAAAAGCAGACGACAAAACAAAGCAAGACAAATGAAACACTTTCTTTGTGGTGTTACGTTAAAAACATTATGACAAAATAATACATTGGTCATAATTGATCATCAAGAGCAATGTATCCTTTTGTTGATCCGATTTCTAAAGTCTTCCGCAACTTATGCATTAAAGAGACTTAATACTGTATAATCATTGACTTAAGTGTTAAACATTAAGATAAACGGACGTTATGTACGAGTACTCGACCAAATCGGTTATAAACGTTAAGTCATAACTTCCTGAGGTGTCGAAGCATGGCGGCGGTTTCGAGTATGGTGTTGCTGATTGCATTAATATCGGCGTGTTTTAATGCATGTGTTGCTTATAAGCCCATTGTGTACATGCATGGGATTCTGGCGGCTGGAAATGAAGCAGACACCATTTTTAAATGGATTAAAGAGGTATGTTACACATCACAACATAATTATATTTACTGCATTATTAACATAACATGTTTTATAGCATATTAATGATTCCACTTTCATGAATTTTGTGTTTGTTGTAATTTACAATGGTCATTTCTGAGTTATTAAAATCCGCTTTTATCGAATCTATGTTTGGTGTTAATTACAATAGTCATTTCTTACCAGACTGCGTACATGGAGAATGTCAGATGAAATATGTGTTTCATGGGAAATGGAAGGTTATGTTTATCTTACCAGACTGCGTACATGGAGAATGTCAGATGAAATATGTGTTTCATGGGAAATGGAAGGTTATGTTTATCTTACCAAGCAAAAGCGGGAACGATTTCTTTAAGCTTGTCCACAATCTACGTATATTATTGTCTTTATGAAAATATATTTTTACATTTGTTGGACGTGACTAAAAAAAAAGATACGGAAATTAAAGTAATAACAAATGAATCCAATTTCAACTATGCAAAACGATGTGTCTTTGTTAAAACCATATTCTATGGCGAAGGCATAATACATGTTTTCTTTCGAGTCTTTGACTAAAGAAGAGTGTTTTACCTACATTTTTGATACATTTGCATTAATTTGCGAAAGAACTAGCATCGATTGCGAACCTATTTACACTACACGTATATATACAATCTCCGCTAAGGAACTAGCGAAAAAGATATTCATACTGTTTCCTCGTAAGCATACTGTATTATACATTGCTGGTAACAATCAGGATGGACTCTTTGTAGAACAACTACAGTGATGTCTCGTTAATCCGAACATGTCCATTCCCCACAAAATGTCCGGTTTACCGAATAATCCGGAATAATGAAGCAGAGCATGTTCTTATTCGCATTAAGACATAAACGGTCTGTATGAGCGGTGTATACTTATAACCCTTTAGCAAACACCAAATTGTCGACCGTCCCAAATTGAAAGAGTTTGCAGAAGACATATCAAAACGTGATGAAATTCAAAGACAATCTTCTGATATGGCAGAAAACATTGTGGGAAAAGGAGAAATTGCTCGTCACGAGCAATTTTTCCTTTACCCACAATGTTTTCAAAAGTCGTCTGCAACAAACTGGTCCAATAATTCCGTTCCCTTACAATTTCGTTCGGATTGCGAGACATCCGGATAATCGGGGTCCGGATAAACGAGGGTTTACTGTATATCAATAAGATTGCATTTTTTATACTTCATCTTTGACGGTTGCAGGCATAACTTATTACACATATATGTTACAACAGGGACCCCATTAAAGACACGCTATTGTTCGACTATGTTATTGAATGTACACTTATCAACAAAGGCAAACATTTCCTGCTTCCTTGTTTCTGTCAGTTGTGTCGCCTAGATGAATACAAACCCCAAATACACCCTCCCTCCACACACAACAGCAACAGATGATATCCCATCGAACGCGAATGTATTTATAAATTCAAAGTGGTACTCAAGGCTTTTTTTATTTGGCCTGACGGTTCGTTTCAATGGCTGATCAGAGAACTTTCCTTTTGTTACTGTATACAGTGATTTTGGACCACACTTTATCATAGCTAATTTGGTCCGACACTTTATAGTGGCCGATCAGAGACCGTTCCTTATGTAACAGTGATCTTGGACATCACTTTATTAAATCTGATTTGGTTCGACGCTTTACATTTGCTGATCAAAAACAGAGATCGCTCCCTGTGTAACAGTGATCTTGAACCACACTGATTCGGTCCGACACTTTATATTGACAGATCAGAGACCGTTCCTAATGTTACAGTGATCTAGAACCTCACTTTATTAAAGCTAATTCCGTCTGACACTTTATATTGACTGATCAGAGATCGTTCCTAATGTTACAGTGATCTAGAAACTCACTTTATTAAAGCTAATTCGGTCTGACACTTTATATTGACTGATCAGAGACCGTTCCTAATGTTACAGTGATCTAAAACCTCACTTTATTAAAGCTAATTCGGTCTGACACTTTATATTGACTGGTCAGAGACCGTTCCTAATGTTACAGTGATCTAGAAACTCACTTTATTAAAGCTAATTCGGTCTGACACTTTATATTGGCTGATCCGAGATCGCTCCTTGTGTTACAGTGATCTTAAACCACACTTATTCGGTCTGACACTTTATATTGGCTGATCCGAGATCGCTCCTTGTGTTACAGTGATCTTGAACCACACTAATTCGGTCTGACATTTCATATTGACTGATTAGATATCGTATCTTATGTTACAGTGA
>OX401418.1:10115043-10130043 GCA_947846245.1 Cerastoderma edule | reverse complement strand
CGGATATTAACGCGGCAGTACAGAAGTACATGGACGCTTACCCGGATGGAATAAACCTCATCTGCTACTCACAAGGTAAACAAACATTCGTCTGAATCTGTTTCATTAAAGTCGTCTGCTGCAGAAAAGGTTTAACATGATGAAGCAGCAGACAGACATTAACGCGGCAGTACAGAGGTACATGAACGCTTACCCGGATGGAATAAACCTCATCTGCTACTCACAAGGTAATAGGCCATGAGCCAAGAACACTTTTGCTCCCCCCAGGGGGAATTTTGAAGGCTATGTTTTTCTTGAACCTTGGGGTATAGGGCATAAGCAGACGAAAGATTGCAAAGTTCCGTTGGGGCTTTACGGAGTTATAGGACTTTGAAGATGGGCTAATCAGTAAAATGTAGCCTATTTGAGAAAATCTTTAAAACAAACTATTTTTCTCTCGATCCATAAGGCCTAGGGCTTTGCTATTTGGTATGTAGCATCGTATACCGGTCCTCTACAAAGTTTGTAAAAATCATGACCGCTGCGCCAAAAATGACCCCGCCCTAGGGGATTATCAGTTTTACATTGCCATAATTATGTTTAAAAATGTTTAAACATCTTCGTTTTCTGAAGATCCATTTGAGCTAGAGCTCTGATTTTTGGTATGTAGCATCATCTATTAGTCCTCTTCAAATTTTGATAAGATGATGACCTTTGGGTCTTAAATGGTCTCGCCCTATGGGCTTATCAGTTTAACATGGCCTTATATAGGAAAATATTTAAAAATCTTTTTCTCTGAAGCCATAAGGCCTAGAGCTTAGATATTTGGTATGAAACATCATATTCTGGTCCTCTACCAAGCTTGTTACAATTATGATCACTGGGCCAAAAATGGTCCCGCCCTAGGGGCTTATCAGTTTTACATTGCCATAATTATGTAGAAAAAGGTTTGAACATCTTCGTTTTCTGAAGATCCATTTGAGCTAGAGCTCTGATTTTTGGTATGAAGCATCATCTATTAGTCCTCTTCAGATTTTGATAAGATGATGACCTTTGGGTCTTAAATGGTCCCGCCCTAGGGGCTTATCAGTTAAACATAGCCTTATATAGGAAAATATTTAAAAATCTTTTTCTCTAGAGCCATAAGGCCTAGAGCTTTGATATTTTGTGTGAAACATCATCTACTGGTCATCTACCAAGCTTGTTAAAATCATGACCCCTGGGCCGAAAATGGTCCCGCCCTATTGGCTTATCAGTTTTACATTGCCTTTTTTATATAGAAAAAGGTTTAAACATCTTCTTCTTAAGGTTCAGTTGAACTAGAGTTTTGATATTTGGTATGTAGCATCATCGATTGGTTTCGGCCTTAAATTGCCCTGCCCCTTGTGCTTATCGGTTTAGCATAGCCTTATATAGGACAATGATTTAAAATCTTCTTTACTGGAGCTATAAGGCCTCAAGCTTTGGTATTTGGTATGTAGCATCATTTTCTGATCCTCTGCCAAAGTTGTTCATATCGCGACCACGGGGTTTTAAACGGCCCTGCCCTAGGTGGCTTAGCAATTTAAGATAGACTTATATGATAAAATATTTAGATATTTCTGGAGCCATATTGCCTAGGGCTTTGATATTTGGTATGTAGCATCATCTACTGGTCCCCTAAAGTTTGTACAATTCATGATCTCTTGGCCGACAATGTTCATACCCTATGGGCTTATCAGTTATAGATGGCAGTATGTAAGAAATCTTTAATAATCTTCTTCTCTGGAGCAATATTGCCCAGAGCTTTGATAATTTGTATGTAGCATCATCTACTGGTCTTCCACTTAGATTATTTCAATCATGACCGCTTGGCCTTTCATGGCCCGCTTATTAGGATTGTATTAGTTATAAATAGCAGTTCACAAGAAAATCTTTAATTATCTTCAAGTCGACACTCTTTAGACAACTTTTTTGAGATTGTCTATATAATTATTTAATTGATTATTTCCTTTCTGAAAGAGATTGGAATTTACAATTTAAATCACGACCCCTGGCCCAGCATGGCCCACCGACATGTAGCTGCATATCAGTTTTACATAGCAGTATATAAGAAAAACTTTCTAAATCTTCATCTCTCTTGTTGTCCTCTATCAATATTGTTCAAGGCATAACACCTGGGGATTAAACCCCCCAGGCATATCAGTTTTACATAAACGTAAGTAAGAAAATAATAAAGATTTTCTCCTCAGCAGTCACAAATGTAACTGAACAACTGGCATCATTGATGTTTTGTTCCGTAATTTTCAACATCCAGGTTTTTAGGCAGGTAACATGTCAAATCGTCTATACTGTATTGAGTAATTGCAAATCACTATCTTTTTTTCTGGTTCTTTGCTTGAAATAATTTCGCATTTAGGTGATATTGGCTTGGATAAAGGATAAAAGTAACATCATAATTATCCCACATTCGCAAATAATGATAGAGTGTGCTTGCAAAATTTCAGGAAGGCGCTTTTCCTAGCTATATAATTGTTTCAACCCTGGACCCATAGAATCAATTGTTGCTGTATTTTAACTTAATGACTGTTTAAATGGCAAAAAGACGTTGTAATATATACAAACAAAACATTTATCTGGGCACTTGTATTAAACTAGTATTGATAATCAAATATTACTAAAATAGGGAGGGACAACGGGTCATGAATGAATAACATATTGAAGATTTTCAAACATTTGCTTTTTGGCAGTTTTACGCCTGGCTGTTTTTTTTAATAAACTTAGTGGAAGACCACAAAAGCATGCTACACTATACTAAATATAAAATCAAGACTAATTGGCTGCAGAGGAGAAGACTTATAAAGATTTTCTTATATACATTTGCGTTAAATTGATATGTCCCTGGGGTGAGGTGGGGAGCCATTTTATGCCCATGTGTCATAATTTGATCAATGTTGATAGAGAACAACAAGAGAGACAATGATTTTTAATATTTTCTTATATACTGCTATGTTAAACTGATATTAGCAGCTAAGGCGGGCCATGTTAGGCCAGGGGGTCATGATTTAAATCAACTTCGTAGAGGAACAGTAGATGATGCTACACATCAAAGCTCTAGGCAATATAGCTCCAGAAAATTGAAAATAATTTTTTATATAAGGCTATCCAAAACTGATAAGCCTCTAGGGCGGGGCCATTTTAAATCTGAGGGTCATGATTTGAACAGATTTGGCAGAAGACCTTAATGTGATGCTGCATACCAAATATCAAAGCGTAAGGCCTTATCACTCCAGAAGAGAAGATCTTTAAATATTTTCCTATATAAGGCTAAATTAAACTGATAAGCCCCCAAGGCAGGGCCATTAAAGGCCCAAAGGTCATTATCTTATCAAAATTTGAAGAGGACCAATAAATAATGCTACTTTACTTAAAAATCAAAACTCTAGGTCAAATGGATCTTAAGAAAACAAAGATAAAACAAAAAAATCAACATATTTAAGGCAATGTAAAACTGAAAAACCCCTAGGGCGGGGCCATTTTTGGCCCAGCGATCATGATTTTAACAAGCTTGGTGGAGGACCAACAGATGATGTTTTGTACCAAATATCAAAGCTCTAGGCCTCATTGCTCTAGAGAAAAAGATTTTTTAAATATTTTCCTATATAAGGCTTTGTGAACTGATAAGCCCCTAGGGCGGGGCCACTAAGGCCCAAAGGTCATCATTTACCAAAATTTAAAGAAGACCAAGAGAAAATGGTACATACCAAAAATTAAAACTCTAGGTCAAATGGATCCTTAGAAAACGAAGATAGATTTTTAAACCTTTTTCTACATAATTAAGACAATGTAAAACTGATAAGCCCCTAGGGCGGGGCCATTTTTGGCCCAGCGGTCATGATATGAACAAACTTGGTAAAGGACCAGTAGATGATGTTACATACCAAATATCAAAGCCCTAGAACTTATGGAGAAGATTTTTTAAAGCTTTTCTCATATAGGCTATATATTGCTGATAAGCCCATTTTCAAAGTCCCATAACTCCGTAAAGCCCCAACGGAACTTTGCAATCTTTCGTCTGCTTATGCCCCATAGCTAGAGGGTCAAGAAAAACATAACCTTCAAAATTCCCCCTGGGGGGAGCAGGGCCTTTTCTGGCTCAAGGTCTATAAACATTTGTTTGAATATGTTTCACTAAAGTCGTCTGCTGAAGAAAGAGTTTAACATGATGAAGCAGCAGACAGATATCAACACGGCAGTACAGAAGTACATGGACGCTTACCCGGATGGAATAAACCTTATCTGCTACTCACAAGGTATACATTTGTTTGAATATGTTTCACTAAAGTCGTCTGCTGAAGAAAGAGTCAAACATGATGAAGCAACAGACGGATATTAACGCGGCAGTACAGAAGTACATGGACGCTTACCCGGATGGAATAAACCTTATCTGCTACTCACAAGGTATACATTTGTTTGAATATGTTTCACTAAAGTCGTCTGCTGAAGAAAGAGCTAAACATGATGAAGCAACAGACGGATATTAACGCGGCAGTACAGAAGTACATGGACGCTTACCCGGATGGAATAAACCTTATCTGCTACTCACAAGGTATACGTTTGTTTGAATATGTTTCACTAAAGTCGTCTGCTGAAGAAAGAGCTAAACATGATGAAGCAACAGACGGATATTAACGCGGCAGTACAGAAGTACATGGACGCTTACCCGGGTGGAATAAACATCATCTGCTACTCACAAGGTAAGCATTTGTTTGAATATGTTTCACTAAAGTCGTCTGCTGAAGAAAGAGTTAAACATGATGAAGCAACAGACGGACATTAACGCGGCAGTACAGAAGTACATGGACGTTTACCCGGGTGGAATAAACCTCATCTGCTACTCACAAGGTAAACAAACATTCGTCTGAATCTGTTTCATTAATGTCGTCTGCTGCAGAAAATGTTTAACATGATGGAGCAGCAGACGGATATTAACGCGGCAGTACAGAAATACATGGACGTTTACCCGGATGGAATAAACCTCATCTGCTACTCACAAGGTAAACAAACATTCGTCTGAATCTGTTTCATTAATGTCGTCTGCTGCAGAAAATGTTTAACATGATGGAGCAGCAGACGGATATTAACGCGGCAGTACAGAAGTACATGGACGCTTACCCGGATGGAATAAACCTTATCTGCTACTCACAAGGTAAACAAACATTCGTCTGAATCTGTTTCATTAATGTCGTCTGCTGCAGAAAATGTTTAACATGATGGAGCAGCAGACGGATATTAACGCGGCAGTACAGAAGTACATGGACGCTTACCCGGATGGAATAAACCTTATCTGCTACTCACAAGGTAAACAAACATTCGTCTGAATATGTTTCATTAATGTCGTCTGCAGCAGAAAATGTTTAACATGATGGAGCAGCAGACGGATATTAACGCGGCAGTACAGAAGTACATGGACGCTTACCCGGGTGGAATAAACCTTATCTGCTACTCACAAGGTAAACAAACATTCGTCTGAATCTGTTTCATTAATGTCGTCTGCTGCAGAAAATGTTTAACATGATTGAGCAGCAGACGGATATTAACGCGGCAGTACAGAAGTACATGGACGCTTACCCGGATGGAATAAACCTCATCTGCTACTCACAAGGTTAACATTTGTTTGAATATGTTTCCCTAAAGTCGTCTGCTGAAGAAAGAGTTAAACATGATGAAGCAACAGACAGATATCAACACGGCAGTACAGAAGTACATGGACGCTTACCCGGATGGAATAAACCTCATCTGTTACTCACAAGGTAAACAAACATTCGTCTGAATGCGTTTCAATAAAGTCGTCTGCTGCATAAAAGGTTTCAACACGCATTTCTGGTTTTGGTCCCGTCAGGATGCTCTGTCGTCAAGTGGTTAACCCTCATAGTGCTGGAACCGACTTCATGCTTATGTAAACAGGTTAGATCACATGCCAACCGCCAAGTAAATTGGCGGCTGGTCTGTGATTTAATCTGTTCGCTACTCTAAGAATCTTTCCTTAACAGAATTAAGCAGATCGTTAAGATTTTGGAAAGCATACGGCACAAAAAAGTGATCTTGAATGATTATATTTTTCATTAACATTTTTGAATCGAAAACTGAATACAGTATTTTTTTTAATTTTAGAAGTTGGACCTCCTTGGTCTAATCATTCCAAAAAAAGTAATGGCAACATATATTTACATGTATGTAACTCTGACAGAAGTTGCTACATTCGTAATCAAACCAGTTCGTAACCTTATTTTTTTCTTGTTGGTTCGCAACAACAAGGTCGCGTAACAGCCAACCCATGAAGGATTTATTCGATATAATGAAGCAATAAAGTACATAGGGACATACTCTCAAAGTAACGGACATCAACAGCGTATTTTCGTTATAAAAGGTTGTCTCGAGGTTGATTCTATAATGCACATTTTTCCAAAAAAAAATACATAGTCATGACTGACTTCTGTGAAGGCAGTGGTACTGTAGGTGCCGGTTCTGTACTGAAGTGTAACAAAGGGAAGTACAGTGAACCCTCGTTTATCCGGACCCCGATAATCCGGATGTCTCGCAATCCGAACGAAATTGTAAGGGAACGGAATTATTGGACCAGTTTGTTGCAGACGACTTTTGAAAACATTGTGGGTAAAGGAGAAATTGCTCGTGACGAGCAATTTCTCCTTTTCCCACAATGTTTTTTGCCATATCAGAAGATTGTCTTTGAATTTCATCACGTTTTGATATGTCTTCTGCAAACTCTTTCAATTTGGGACGGTCGACAATTTGCCGTTTGCTAAAGGGTTACAAGTATACACCGCTCATACAGACCGTTTATGTCTTAATGTGTATAAGAACATGCTCTGCTTCATCAGTCCGGATGATTCGGTAATCCGGACATTTTGTGGGGACCGGGCATGTTCGGATTAACGAGACATCACTGTATTCCTACGCGGAGTTTGGTTATTGCCCTGTATACACACTTTACAGAATTAAGGCGATCTAATGCTGCCTTCAATGACTTTTCGTCAGTGCGTATCATATAATAGTACATATGTTGTTCAGTTTTAATTCAGTTAATGTTTAAATAACACCAAATCTGTGAAAAAGGGCCTTTAAGTGCAACAGGTAACGTAATCCCTTCTTTAACAACGAAAGGTTAGAAATCATGTCATTTTCCCAAACTGTTGATACAAATATTTATCAATGATTTTGCAAAAGTTTCAGCAGTCAGATTATGCCAACACCATTCATGTTCTACTCTTTTGTTTTTGTATGTACTTGCAGAGGCCATCTTGTTGAGAATCCAACAGCATTGAACCGAATGAATATATTTATGTATATATTATCTTATTATGTATATATTAGTGGCGGTTTATTGTATAAAACTGAATATTAGATGATCTATTGGACGTCAAACTCTTACTCTCAACATAATGGTCAATGGACCTTTTAACTGTAGTGATTTGTTTATAAAATTGTTTTTCAAAATGTACAAAACACATGGCCAATTGTGTACGTTAGCCATTTCCCCTTTCTGTATATATGTTTATAATTGGGAAAATAAATGTTTGAACTTTAACTATTTCCAATTACTTTATATATATATTTATAATTGGGAGAATAAATGTTTGAACTTTAAATTAAAACTATCATGTCAAGACTGTCCGTAAAACACGAAATTAAAAAAGAACCCATTGTCATCTGCCACTTTCAGAGGTATCCGATCATTCGATTGTATTATAATCCAACACAGTCTCATACCAACCTTTCGTTTCCAGGCGGACTACTTTGTCGCGGAGTTTTACAACAGACGAAGCACAACGTGGATACATACATAGCACTAAGCTCCCCGCTCGCAGGACAATTCGGAAGTAAGTACACACGAACTTTCCTTATCATTATACATTCATGGGTGTAGGCAGTCATACGCACATGCACCAGGGCGTATAAAGCTGAGTACTGAGAAGGAAAAAAATATGATAACCAACTGATAAGATCATCTTGGCATGCCAAGAGTAACATTTTCCAAAACAAAATATGGTGATTCCACGTAAATATGATAACCAACTGATAACATCATCTTGGCATGCCAAGAGGAACATTTTCCAAAACAAAATAAGGTGATTCCACGTAAATATGATAACCAACTGATAACATCATCTTGGCATGCCAAGAGGAACATTTTCCAAAACAAAATATGGTGATTCCACGTAAATATGATAACCAACTGATAACATCATCTTGGCATGCCAAGAGGAACATTTTCCAAAACAAAATAAGGTGATTCCACGTAAATATGATAACCAACTGATAACATCATCTTGGCATGCCAAGAGGCACGTTTACCAAAACAAAATATTGTGATTCCACGTAAATATGATAACCAACTGATAACATCATCTTGGCATGCCAAGAGGAACATTTTCCAAAACAAAATATCGTGATTCCACGTAAATATGATAACCAACTGATAACATCATCTTGGCATGCCAAGAGGAACATTTTCCAAAACAAAATAAGGTGATTTCACGTAAATATGACAACCCATATTGGCATTCATAGAGGAGCGCTTTCTAAAACAAGAAGAGCTCCGATTCCACGTAAATGCCACGTGTTTCATGAAGTTTCTTTACTATGTTTTCGTGTATTTGCTTTTGTGTTTTCGGGTACCTGCTTTTTTGTATTCGGATCAGGTCTTTATTTTCGAATATCAGCCGTCTGTTTTCGAATGTACAATTTGTATTTTCGAATATCTCGACTGAGCTTTTGAATATCTATTCTCATATGTTTGAATCTCTATTAAACGTTTGATAATATATTTTTGAAGTGCGTTTTGTTAAATCTGCTTTGCATTTTTAAACACATTTTCTGCGTTTTAGCATGTTTTGTCTGTGTTATCAAACGTCTGCATTGGGTATTTGAAAGTTGGATTTGCGGAAGAATATTTATTTTTATGCAGGTGATATACAACTTTAACATTGAAAGTATGTTGACTAATTTCTCATTATTTCCAAATATTCATTTCGAAAATCTGCGGTATGTCTTCGTGAATATAATAGTGTACATATAATATAAAGGCGCTGCCTATTCAAATATTTTTTCTGTATTTTCGAATATCTGTTCTCGGGTTTGGAATAGTTAGTATGCATTTTCGAATACTTGAACTGCATTTTCGAATAAGTTTTATGCGATTTCAAATATGTCTTCTCTTCGTATACAAATATCTGATATATGTTCTCCACAGTGACAACGTTCGATCCACTCTTTCCAAACCAGACGAGAGATACTGTCTACAGGTAAGCTATCCTTTAACCCTTTACCAAACGCCAGCTGTTTGACTGTCCCAAATTGAAAGAGTTTGCAGACGACATTTCAAAATGTGATGAAATTGAAAACAATAATCTTCTGATAGGGCAGAAAACATTGTGGGAAAAGGAGAGATTGCTCGTTAGGAGCAATTGAAGTCAATGTCCGTTTATATAGGTTTTTTGTCTTCTGGAGCTTTGTACAGCATTTCACTGATTTTGACATTATGTAAAATCGTTTTGAGGTGTTCCATTGATATTGGAAGGAATATTACCATAAAGGAACACACCAAAACAATGAAATCTTTTTTGTTTTCCTACAGAATAGCGTACACCGATATTGGCCAGAAAGATTTATCTGTCTGTAACTACTGGAATGGTAAGTCGATGTTAATTATGTGCAAACCTTTTATCTGTCTTCAAGCTTTATCCATCTACACATTATGTCTTATAAACATCCCAATACATTCCGTTGTGCAGAAAACACCATGGCGACAGAAGAATATGCTCAATTTAGCCCAGACGTATATAATACATTTCACATTCCTGTCTAAATATTGATTCATTTCATTCATTCGTGAACTAGGCGCTCCAGATGCCTTTAGCCGAGTTTATTAATACAACAGATACCTTGTAGTCTACCGTAACATGTGCCAGGATGATAAGCTTGTGTAGAACCCCAATCGTAACTTCTCGGGTATTTCCGTGATCTGAGAAATAAACCACTCTTACATCAATCGTTACTACTCGGGTATTTCCGTCATCAGAGAATCGGTTTCATTGGATAAACCCGATGAGTTCATAATGCTCACACATAAGTGCAGGGCTGTTTGTCATGGCTAATTACACGTTTCCTGGGAGTGCATCAGTGTATATTTAAGTGTTACTCATCATTTTAAATCAATATTTTTTTCGTCGGTAACTCATACATAATAGTGAAATTATAAAGTGTGATATATATAACTGTTTCCTTAATCACGTCAAATGACTATTAAGACATTACATCTAAGATTTATATTTGAAAAAAGAACAAAGAAATGCAAAAAGCAAAATGGCGGCCCCCTTATTATGTAAGGGTTGTTTTCATTGGATAAACTGGATGGGTTCAGATTGGTAGAATCATAATCAATATCCTGGTACATATATATGCCAATCAATGACAATGGTAAATGTTTATTTCGGTAATTTAGGAGTCCGGCCCATTACACACACAACAATACAGTGTAATACAGATATCAGGATGAGATGTAGCAGTGAGAATAAACAAGATTATATTGAAATAGCTAATTGTCTAATCCTACAGAGTCGGTACTCAACTGAATCGCTACATATAACGATTTAGTTTAGTACCCACTACACAGGGTTTTAAGGAAACACCTCATCTAGACCCCATGATTATGCGGACATTACAAATGTAAAGAGTGATATATATGGATGAAAATAAAATTGTAACGAACCGAGTAAATGAACCTCTTAAAGACACAAACACATTCGATCAGTGAAAAACACTGTCGTTCACTGAGTGGCTGTGTTGTCTATATATATATACCAGCATGTTCTCTCAAACAATGCATTAGGTTCCTAATTTGCATAAACGTTCAACGAACGTTACATTACTCCCACTTCCGAAAAGACTCGTGGGAAACAAGTGGGGAAGGCAACTCCGATAGAAGGAGGAGTCTTAATCCCACCAATGTAACGAACCGAGCAAATGAACCTCTTAAAGACACAAACACATCCGATCAGTGAAAAACACTGTCGTTCACTGAGCGGCTGTGTTGTCTATATATATACACCAGCATGTTCTCTCAAACAATGCATTAGGTTCCTAATTTGCATAAACGTTCAACGAACGTTACAAAATATATAAGTATATATATAAAACGGCACACTATATAACTCTGGTTCGTACTCCTCAGTATTCGAGATAACTGTGCCTAGCTTAAGGACTATGTCATGGCCGAAATTTGATAATGGGTGGGTGGGGTACGAATTTCTTACATTGAAGTAATTGGATAAATGTATCACATTTATAACTCATGGAGATATTACAAATGCTCTTTGAAAAATGTAAGAATAAAAAAATGAACTTGATACATAAAATGGAAAGAACAATTCATGTTATAATTCATCATTTTTGTTACAAGTTTTTAAAGAACTGACAGCACAAATAAGTATATAGTTACATGCATGACCATGCTAAGAGTTCCACTTAACTTTTTGAATTATAATTTGTATTCCTTTATTTTTGATGCAAAGTATTGACATGTACACAATAATTTTCAATTTGCAAAGGCTTAATTTACACAAAAAAGTAGTACCAATAAATAAGTATGGTGGCCACTCATCGCCAAAATTCATTGAAGTTTACACAAATATTAATTTGAAAGAAACTGTGACTGAAAATAAAACTTTTGTTGTTGATATCTATACGATATTTGTTATGATACTGTGTTTCGTTGAATAGTTTCATATTGAGAAAAAATGTAATTATCAATATACACCTATTTTAATTAGCCTTCATAACATACAATGAAATCTTTTTCATTGAAAAGATTAACGATACACTTTTTTGGAAACAGGGTTAAGAGAGATGTTAATAACTAGGTCAGTTGGTCAAAAATGTTTTAATGTTGTGCTACGTTTACTTACCAATCTTCATTAAATATAGCCATGGATCTATACATATTTGGAACATTTTTCATTAACCCCCCCCCCCTTCCTGGTCCAAGAACTAGGTCACTATATCAAATTATAAAGTAACGTTGTGTTCACTAAGGAATGAATGAAGGCTGATTTGTATGAAAATTGGTGAACATGTTTGGTTCAACGAAATCATGATCAATTTTGAAAACGGGTTACATGGAATAAGAAAAATAACTACAATGTATACAAATTTCTTTTACATACTACGGTGATGTATGTAGTGTCAATATGGCCCTCTAATGTGCATTTGTAATTTACCATTTAGTTGGTCGGTCATGAAAGGTTGATGCTACTTTATAACACTCAAAAACATAAATAAAAACGATTGCCAGCCTTTTTTTCATTTGAGTGGACGAATTGATACCCTTTTTTATATGGTAAAATGTGTATATTGGGGGGAAATGCATGACTTTAAAGAAAATCGCGGGAATCTGTTATATACTGAAAAAGGGCATGGATTGATCCAGAAATAAAAACAGTTCAGCGAATTCAGTATGCATTCAATCCTATCCAACAAATAAAACATGGTACTACACAAACACCATACTATAATTCCCGCAGCATAAGGTTTATGTATCGCGAGCTGCACGGGCAAAACAAACTTTACACTGACATGTGGATTAACTTCGGATATCATGTTTATCGACCATATATTTAAATCAGTGCGGAGATCGTTTCTAATTGACAGGAAGAAAGCTTTATTCCAAGTTGTTTTTTAAATATTCAACCACCAACCACTTATTATGTGCGTTATTGCTCACTGATTGTCGTTTAACAAATTGTTTGGTTGAATTGACAGCTTTTCGCCGGAAATGGTATTTTACGATGCCAACAAATAGGGTGAAAAGGCTCAAAAAAGTCCGTCATCAAATTCGCTTGGTAGTTGAAGTGCTGATCATTTTCTTCTTACAAATATACTTAAAGTAATTAAAAGCTATAAATATGTCCGAAAACAAGTTTATCATTCATTATTTTGCGAAAATAGCCCATCTTCCAACAGCCATGACGTTGCGCGCATTTGTACAACTCGAGTAATTCGCCCTTTATTTCCGTTTTGATTTGTTTACATCTAATTTCGACTTTACACACTGATGATAAAGGCCAAATATAACTAATCGAAGCAAGATAAACACGATCGATAGGCTCGTATTTGAAGGCAAATAAGTATTCTTTCATAATTGTGCTACGGAAAGGCATGACACGAAGCGGTTACCTATTGGACGCATTTTTTTCTAACGTCAAGTAAAAGGCAAGATGGAGGATGCAAAGTTTGAGGATGGTGTGTTCATGCTTTTTTTTACACAACTGCTTCTATCTCATTTATTTGGAAATTTAACGCTCGGCTGCTTTACATCGAAGTTAGCTGTTTATCATTCCGTTGAGTTTGTCATCTAAAGTTTATCGTAATTCGAGAAAAGCTGTCCCGAAAATTGGGTAGGGTTTTCGTCTGCTGCGCTCTTACTACATGACGAAAACACCCAACAAGGTTCAATTGACATTTGACAATGTTTTGTTCATCAATAATATCATTTTTAATTTGCCACGGCTTGTCTTCATGCTTTTTCACAGGTTCTTTTTTGGGAGTGTTGAAAATCTATTTAAGACAAAACGTAATTGATTGATTACTAGGATACGACATCACCAATTATTACTACACAATGATTGCTATGCAATGTAAGTGAACCCATTCTTCTATGCGTTTTCATTATAATGTCTTCCAGATCCAAAGCAGCAGAGTTTGTACAAGCAGTTCTCAAAATACCTGGCTGTTCTGAACAACGATTCATTCAACCCATTGAGTCAAGGTAGGACGTCAAATACTAAACTTACATGGTCAATGGGGGAAATCCATTCTCCTTCGCAGTGATCTCCCTTTTCATTTGATTAGGAGCTCTCTGCTATCACAGAAGTAATCCTTCAGATCTGGAAGAATTATATTTGTTTCGTTTTAAATTTTTAATCGAAATCTGAATACAGCATTTTTCCAATTCTAGAAGTAAGACTTCTTTGGCCCAACCATTACAAAAAAGTAATGGCAAAATAACCCAGTTTGTAACCTTATTGTTTTTCTTGTTGGTTCACAACAATGTGCCGTAACAGCCAACCCAGGAAAGGTTTATTCGATATAATGCAATAAAGAACATAGGATCATGCTCTGAAAATAACGGACAACAACATTTTATTTTTGTATACAAAGATCGTCTCGAGGTAGAATCTATAACACATATTTTGAAAACAAATTACATAGTCATGACTGACAAGACTGACGAAATTGTCAAAATAATGCATTACTTTGATTCAACAATGATTTTCAAAGCATGCCATGTTGAATTCAATCATAAAGAACCTATTTCTTTGGGGTCTTCGCTAAACTGTTTGGATCACATGACTGTATCTGTCGTCACGTGATTTCTATGATGGCAGTGGTACTGTACTGTAGTGTAACAAAGGGAGGTATCCCTGCGTGGAGTTAGGGGGAAATCACGTCGTCAGATTTGAGAACAAAATGTCCGCCGAACCCTTGATTCGGGTTTTCATACAGGTACATCTTCCTTATAACTTACTCGATTTTCATTGGATACCACCTATCATAGGGCAAGTCGGTGCCGTCTGAGCGAGATTCATATTTCGTGATTTACGTTTCGGGAAATCACAAATCACTCCATGAGTTATCTCGGTCATTAGGCCATCCAGGGCAAAACTAATAAAAATGGCTGAGACCGGTTCAGACTGGCCCTATGATAAGCGCTATACGATGAACATCAAGTACGTATTAACAGATGTACTTGTTTGAACACCCGAATCGAGGGTTTGTCGTCAATTTTCCTCTTAACTTTGACCACGTGATTCCCCCATTGATGTAACACCTCTCCATATATCGAAATTGCCTATCCAATTCATCTCAACTGACCGTACTCAACTGCCCAAAAGTACTGGTCAAGTTTGGTAGACCCACCAGCATTCCGTAAGCCAGTTACCAGAATTTGAACCAACACGGAGT